>JAKGSA010001295.1:21036-78857 GCA_033558755.1 Philaethria dido | reverse complement strand
CCCCAACATTCTACTATATTAGTTAACTAACTTATAAAAAATCTACTTTTTAGATATCATCTCACAACATTTAGTTATTTTTTCTCGTAAATATCATAGGCGTAATCTTGATGTTTCTACAGTGCCTTAACAACTTAGATACCTAAGGGATATTTATTTTTAATATATTACCTCCGCTCTGGCCTCTCTATCCAACTTCGCTAACACATCACGTGTATATTGCAAGCTGCCGAGCTTCTCCATTAGCGACAAGCAGTACTGCTTCAGTTGAACGTCTCGAGTTCTTTGCTTGAGGATGTCTTACAAATGTTTCAGAAACTTATTAATCAACCAAGCAATATAAATAAAATTTAATATGATATTTTTTAAAGACAATTTTAATATTGAAAATGTAATATTTAAATGTAAAAAATTTAAATAGACAGAAAACTCGCAACCGAAATTAGTGCAAAAATATTTGGTAGATATGTCCTCGGGAGGATGCATGGGAGCATTTTACAGTCCAAGCTAAAGCTTAAAAATTAAATTGCACTAATTATATATTTTTACATTTACACTTTCTCTCGCATAGCACGGAAGGCGAAAAAGGATGTAGCGTCTTCGTTCTCTGTTTTCGGAACTCAGCGCTGCGTTTTATCTTACTATAGTAGGGAAATAAAAATAATTATACCTATGAGTGGGAATCGAACTCACTACTGATGGCCATGGCATAATTTTTTTTTTAGCTTCACGCTGTATCTCGCACATATCAGGGTAGGTAGAGGGTACCAGAGAACCTAGTGTTAAGACACTCTATTCTCTTTCAACGTTTCCGTTCCCCACTTTTAGCCGGATTGAGACATTGCGTGCTGAGTGGCGGAACTCACAGCGGCGCTTTGCCTTGTTACCAGACCCAGGAAATGAAAATATTAAAAATATTATTTAAAATTTTCATTTCCTGGTGTGGGAATCGAACCCACAACCTGTTGCGTTTACAGTCGCACGCTTGTGCCTCCGCGCTACGACAGGCGTTTATGATAATATAGTTGACTATGTTATCACAAATATTTTTATGCCACCACCACTCAGCACGCAATGCCTCAATTCGGCATAAAGTGGGGAACGAAAATGTTAAAAGAAAACGAAGTGTCTTAACACTAGGTTTTCTAGTTCCTTCTGCTCACCTTGCTACTTACGGGATACAGCGCGAAGCTAAAAAAAAAAAAAGTTATGTAATCAGTCATGCCTGTTCCAATTGCATGATTTTCTTCATTATTATTATTTTTTATTTTTTTTTAACTTCACGCTGTAACCCGCTTATAAGCGGGTCTGCCTACCATGCTATAGCACGGTAGGCAGAGGGAACCAGAGAACGTGGTGTTAAGACACCCCATTCTCTTTCAACAATTCCGTTCCCTACTTTCCGGCGAATTGAGACATTGCGTGTTGAGTGGCGGAACTCAACGCCGCGCTTTGCCTTGTTACCAAACCCAAGAAATGAAAATAATAAATTTAACATTTCCTGGAGTGAGAATCGAACCCACAACTTGTCGCGTTTACAGTCGCACGCTTGTGCCTCTGCGCCACGACGGGCGTTAATTATTAATTTTCTATTCATTTAATACATATTTATTCAGATAAATATAAAAGGATACTAAATATCTGTGAGCCTTCAGACGTGCTCATTGCGTGTACAACAGGCAAACTAAACTTCCCCTCCGTTATGTCCTCACAGAAATCGTAATCTGTGATCGCCTAAAATGTTCAATAGTTATCCTTAATTATATGTAATTGATTTTTTTGTGTCTCTTTATAATAAAACATGAATAACTATAATGCAAGTTATTATATATTTTTTGTTTGTCACAAAAAAAAAATATTTATTTTTTGTAAAAGTCAAAAAATGCGAACCTTTATCCAATCACGTCATTGAGAAAGATTTAGTTACATATAAAATAATTACCTGTACATCTTCTTTTCCCGGCCATTCTTCTAAGCTAATTAATTTTTTTTTTATTGATAACGGACGGCAAACGAGCAGAAGGACCACCTGATGGTAAGAGGTTACCTTCGCCCATAGACATCTACAACACCAGAGATGTTGTAGATGCGTTGCCAACCTAGAGGATACAGATGGAAGGGGGGACAATGTAGTAGTCCACTATCAGAACCACCACATTTTGGGGAAAGGATGGGTGGGAAAGGGGAAAATCTGGCTTACATGCCATCGAACCGGAACACATCATTAGATATTTGGCGGTTCGTCTTTGACATGATAGTGGTCGCGAGCCAGACGGAGGACGAACCTCCTACCACCTAAAAAATGTATTTCTTTAAATAAGCAAACCAACAGATAGTACTAAAAACTTTATAAAAAATTTCACGTAATAAATCATGCCTTTTTTGTTATTATTCTAAGTGTTCAAATAACATTTAATATTATAAATTTCTGATGGGGGAACGGAATTGTTGTAAGAGAATAGAGTGCCTTAACACTAGGTTCTCAGGTTCCCTCTGCCTATTCTGCTATATGCGGGATACAGCGTGAAATTAAAAAAAAAAATCTCATAATGTAATTTTTTTACGCTTTTTGCCGCATTGCAGAGTAGAAAGTCGAGTGTCAAGACACTACTACTTTCCACTAGTATTATCGTATGTAGTATTTATTGTAGAACAAACACGGATTTCCCATTTGATAAATTTCAAAGTGTTTAAGCACTTAATAAAAGTAAAAAAAATAAACCAAAATACATAAAAGAAATTTGTTTAAAATTACTTTATCACAAAATAAAATAATTATAATTAACATATTATGCATTCATCCAATCTAAATGTGCCTAATCCTTACTAATATTATAAATGCGAAAGTAACTCTGTCTGTCTGTCTGTCTGTTACGCTTTCACGCCTAAACCACTGGACCGATTTTGATGAAATTCGGTATGAAGATAGAACTGAATTTGAGAAAGTAAATAGGGTACTTTTTATTGCGAAAAAAATGGTAGAAAGGGTTGAAATAGGGGATGAAAGCTTGTATGGAAACCTTATTGTCAAACATGAAATCAAGTAAGATTGTTCAACTGTTTACAACTTTCACACTTAAACCACTTAATCAATTTTGACAAATAGTCTAGACCTTGGAAAAGACTACTCCTAGGCTACTCCTTATCATGTCGCGCGATATAACCGAATACCACGCGGGCGAAGCCGCGGGCGGAAAACTAGTAAAATATAAAATAAAATTACCTCTCGATCGCTTAAGTTGCAATAGTCATCTCTGATTTGGAAATATCTCCCCATAATGGACACCAACTTGCTATAATCTGTCTTATTGTCACTATACAGTTGCATCACACGATACGCCTCGCTGAACATGTAGCCAGTCTCTGTTATACATATAATAATAGATTATAATTCATATACCACGTTTTTTTGCCGTCTCATACGTTTTTAGGCATCTTGTCAGAATATATCTAGTGTCAAGGCTCTCCCTTCTCCTCTTTCCATGTGAAAATGTCAAAAATAAATGAGATAAATCAAATTATAATATTTGAAACTGGTGTATTGAAAATATTTATAATAATTTATAATATTATAATTGTAATAGAAAAACATTAAGAATTAAGAATTCTAGTCCAGTAATAATCTTTAAATAACTCAACATTTAAAAATGATGTTTTCCACTTTCCCACCGGTTTTTGACGTTTTTTTTAGGTAGCTAAATTCAATTTTATATATACGTGTGTATAATCGTGAGTAAGATGTTTGAAATGAAAAAAGATTTTCGGGTGATTAGAATAATACTTTTTTAATATAAAAAAAGAAAAAGAAGCCAAGATAATTATAAAATATAGATATTATTACGAGCTACTTACTAAGTGCCACCATTTTCATGTATTCCTCTTCTGTAGGACATATAAAGTTATCACGCCAATACAGATCCATTCCCTGACCACGTACACCTCCTAAGAAATTGTCCACTACCAGTTTTGCCACCTGTTACAAAAATGATAATACCATTTTCTCAATAAACAATTTAAATAATAATTATTTTTTAGCAATTAGCATTGGCTTGGTTTGGTTTGGTTCTTATCATATGGTGTTTCGATCGTGCCAGTTGAGCACTAATCACTTCGCCAATGTCACGTGTATTTAGTATTATAATAGCGATCATTGCTTTTCTATTCGTTCTTTGAATATTCAATATTATTGTGAATCCAAGATAGCCGCCGCTACAAAATGGCGTGTCCGCCATCTTGTAGCGGCGATTATCGCCCGATACAATTTTAAAAAATCGCAATTAGCATTATAATAATTATTAGTTAAAATTTTTGAAAATTTGAAATTTAAAACCATGAAAAATATAAACTAATGCCACGATTAATATTAAAAAAAAAATAAACTGTATAATTTTACTATTTAAAGAGAAAATATCTTAAATTTATTGTGTTATCTTATGACATTATTTGACAGGTTCTCGGATTCAAAGGAACCCGGTCCTTTGGAAGGCTTGTGTGGGGACACAGGTCCAACACGTAGAGGCCCCTTTGAGACAACAATATTTTTTAATCTGACCCATTGACCGGGATCCATCTCTGAGTAACCATAGGCAATTGCTCAGAGATGGTCACCGGTCAATGCGTAGGAGCTATGGAACATATGGAAAACTAAAACAGGGCTATGGAATGGAGTTTGGATGGACTAAGTATTATTTGA
Organism: Philaethria dido; assembly: GCA_033558755.1. NCBI lineage: Eukaryota > Metazoa > Arthropoda > Insecta > Lepidoptera > Nymphalidae > Philaethria > Philaethria dido. The sequence continues at coordinate 74,164 of JAKGSA010001295.1, read as the reverse complement.
TATTATTATCAATACGTTTTAAATATATTTTACTATACCTTCGGGTTCATATCGTAGGCCTTACTGACAGTTAAGAAATGTATGTGATACGCGGCATTAACAGTCACAGGAACACCGTAGATGCAGTGTGCGGCTGGCAGCCCTCGACGCAACTTGGAGTCATCTTGAACGTCATCAATCCTGTATTTATTAGATATGCTTGTATCAGTGACAAGGTCTTTTTAAAATATTCACCATATTTTAAAAAGATAAGCCGCGGTATATTTGGGGAAGCCCGTATATTTAGGGAAGCCGGTACATAGAGGTAAGCCGGTGTATATGGATGACGGTATAGGTATACTAAGTTTTTCGTAACAATTTCACTATTGATTTTTTGCAAACTCACTCCCAATTTTTTTCAAATAATTTATTATCATTTACAAAAGATAAGCCGGTGGGAATCGTGTTATATGGATGCCTCGCTACTGGTTTGTATGTACATTTTATAATCAACTGGCCTACTGGTCCATTGGTCTAGTAAACTTAGAGTTAGAGGTCGCAAGTTCAATTCCCGCACGTAAAAGATAAGATACGTAACTGAGATAAATATAATTTTAATCACTAAACGTTTTCTCTCATAGATTAATCACTTAGGACATAACTACTCAATTAAGTGATATATATTTAGTATACAAAATAACATCTTGCCGAGATTAGAAGCAAGAAGACAAGAGTGTAACGCATCACTCTTCTCACAAGTATCCAAATATAAAAAGCAAGAAATTTTTCTTTTTGCAACTTTACGTGACAAAAATGCAGAAGTCATTACATTGTTTAATCCTTTTTGAAAAGTGGATCCACACTGTTTCAGGAGTTTTAATATATTAATATATTTAAAATGAATATAATTAGTAAAATAACATAATATTTAAATTATTTTCATTTTTTTTTTTCTTATCTGTCTGTGTGTCTAGTAGAATAAAGAGGCGTTGAGTTCCGCTTTTAATGTTTGAAAGAGAGCAGAAGGATGGACAATGGAGAACGGAGTGTTTTAACTTTACATTCTCTCTGTTTAATTTTCTACCTGCGAGAGATGCGTAAATCTAAAAACTCAGTACTTACAACAAAGAAGCAACATGCATCCTATGGACTATATCGAGAAGTTTTGCAGCTCTTGGCTCGGGAACCTTCAACCAGTGGTTGAGGGCCTTAATAATTTTCATACGCACATTTGTTTGCCTGATACTTGCAGGTTTGGGTGTAGAGATGGCAGAGTTCTGAAAGTATGTATATAATATACTTTGAAATTACTTGAAACATAAAAATGTTTATTAAATATACAGTAGAACTTCGACTATCTGGGGTTCGATTAAGCGGGGTTCCGATTACCTGAGGTTTCAAGGGGCCAATTGTTATTTTTTAATACAAGTTTTTCTTACATTTTCAAACGATTTTTTTATAATTCATATCTTTTTATTTTAACAATTACATTGTAATCGTTAATCATTTATGTAATTATTCTTATAAATAATGAAATAGATAAAAAAACGGCGTGCGATATCATAAGTTTCCGGTAACAGGTACTCCAATTCATTTTCTAGAAATAATTAAGTGGAAAAAATAATTCGATTATCCAGAGGTTTTGATTATTCGTGAACCCCCATTATCCGGGGTAATAATGGCTGTACCCATGGGGGTTCTATGTATGTATTATAGAAGGCATTCGTAGCGCAATGGGACCGTTTCTGACTATAAACGCAATCGGTTGTGAGTCCGATTTCCTATCAGGCAAAAGCATATGAATTATTGTTTTTACTCGCCTCTGGCAAGAAGTCGTCGTTGAGTTCCGCCACTTAACACGCAATATCTTGAATTTGAGTAGAAAACGAAGTGTCTCGACACTAGGTTCATTCTAACTACATAAAGCGTAAAGCTTTTTTATATCTATAATACAACGTACCTTTATGACCCTGACCTTGATATATACGGGTCACATTTTATAGGTATCGCATATTACATGTTAGATACAATAAAATACGCAAAATATATATATATATTTTTGCATACAGTCTTAACTTTATGGTTCTAGACATAGTTTTAAGCTTATTATCTATTTCTATATCTATATATATCTATATATATATAATAAAAGAGCAGAAAAGTTATTTCTGTACATGAAAAATTTTAGAAAAATATCAATTGGGTACGTTAATATATCGTTAATAGAAGAGAAAAAACCAATCAGTAGAATTTTTGTCTGTCTGTCTGTCAGTCTGTCATTTAGTATATTTGAACACAGTATATTATATATCATCAGTATATTATTGAAACAGTATATTTGAACGCGCATCACGCAAAAACTACGTGACAGAAATGAATGAATTTTGGCATGGTAATAGCTTAGAGTCTGGAGGTCATATAGAATAGTTTTTATCCCGTTATTCGACGTAGTTTTCATAGAAACATTGAAAAACCTACATAGACAAATTACTTTACAGGCCGATAAGTACTGGACAGAAATGAATGATTTTTGCACAACAACAGCTTAGAGTCTGGAGGTACATATAGGATAGTTTTTATCCTGTCATTCGATTTAATTTTCATGAAAAAGAGATACCTCCATATATAAGTTACTTTATATGCCGATAATTACTGAATAGAAATGAATGATTTTTGCATGGTTATAGCTTAGAACGTGGAGCAACTTATAGGATACTTTTGAATTGATAGTCAATGTAGTTTTCGTTGAAAAAATATTAAGTTAAAAATAAAAATTAGTAAGTAATAAAAAGTATTAAAAGAAATGAAAAAGAGAACAAGAAATATGCATTTATTTAATAAGAATCATATATTTTGATTTTAGATATGAACGGTAATAGGTATGAGCGCATAATAAGTAATATAATAATTTTATATTTGCTTTCAATATTTTCATGATTATTTAAGTGAAATTTTTAATAGAGTATAATAAAAATTATTTAATTTCTTACACAATGGAATTATTATTTATTGGCAACATGATAATTTATTTTATGATTATTATGAGGGTAATAGAAACTTTTAGTTGACGGAATATATTTTGTTAAGAAAATCTTTTATAATTCGTAATAAATTCTAATTGTAAGAAGTTAATACTGTGTTAATTTAGTTATTTATGGGAAAGAGTTATCATAAAGTAAGAGACAACATGACACAGGTAACGTAAAGTAAGTTTTATTAGTAAAGATAATAACAATTATCCTATTCTGATTATTAATGTAAAAGTTAGGAAACTTAAATATTTAGACGATATTTGTTACTCTAAAACTTAGGACTGTAATTTAGAAGATTTTATATACGTGAATCGGTCTTATATGTTATACTCATAAAAGGCTACAGAATAATCTAATAGGAAAAAATAAAAAAAACAGTCAAATTTCATTGATTACAAAATTGCAAGTAAAATCATTTTTTTTTCAAATATAATTTATATTTGAGAAAAAAATTAGTAACAATACCGCTAAATAAAAAAAAATTAGAAAGCGTATAAAAATTTTTACGTGGAAATCAAAACCCGCACCTGGTGTTGTATGCACTTAGAAATATTAAAATATTTAATAAACAGCATTCTCTCTTGTCAAATGATTGTTCATAGAAATAATCTTTAAAAAAATTTTTTTCAAATCTCTGTACCGACATGCTAACAACAAAAATAAGTTATAATAAGTGTATAAAAATTTCGACATGGTTGAATAAGAACCTATGTCATAGCGGTCATAGTGCTTGGACGAGACTGGCAATGGTTCGAGTCTTGCTGCTTTTCGAAAAATGGTTTTCTATTCCTAAGTATGTGATAACACTTTAATAATATTAAAAATACCATTAGTACAGGAAATAGTAGTTGTGACCATCGTGGCGCAGTGAGATAGGCTCTCTCCGCCTACTAATTAATACCTAATTACACTTCTAAGATTCTAAGATTAAACATATAAACATTTGGATATTTATATATTAGAATATTCAGACTTAACAATTGAAAAAAGATAAATAATTGTAAAAAGGTAAGGAGTAACCAGAAAGATTTGGTGAGGCAAGGCGAATATTTAGTTGTAAAAATTAAATACGGCAGTACTTAACATGAAAATAAGTGAAAAATCCTAAGTTGAGCGCGAACGAAGTCGCGGGCACTAGTATAGTATAAATAATATAAACTCAAATAAAAAAATACAAATTCAAAATAATTATTAAGCAATAAGTAATCAACCTGTTTAAAAAATCCTCGTCTTTTATTAAAATCAGAAAAAATTAAGGATTTATAAGTCTAACATATCAAATAATTTTCCTAATGTACTTTTAGTAACATAATTTGTTAGAGGGTAAGTAAAAAACGCATGCCAATAAATATTGTAAATTGTTATTATTCTAATAATATTGTATCTTTTATAAATTGGAAAAATATATATCTACTTACTTTTTCCAGGAACAATTCATCATTTTCGTTTACTTTCTGACTATCCATGGTTTCTTAAGAATGCAGAGTAAAATAGGCAAGTGATCGCTTTTGTATCCTTCAAAATACTTAAATAGTAAGTATAATGCATATTTTATAATGTTACCAGCGTATGATTTTTCGCCAAAATAATGCAATAATTTTGACGAAGCTCTGATGGCAGAAACATTTGTAATTTATTCAGAATTATTAGAATATTAAACCGAATGTAGCAAAAAAGGTACTGTTTTTTTTCGGTGATGACTAATTTGTTTAAGGTGCAGGAAACAATTTTACAATATTTAAATTTTAAGCTAACGTTAATAATCTAATATCAAATAAATTTGTGCCACATACATAATAAACACTTACATTAATTAAAAATTATATTTAATACCCCAGATAAAATAAAAAAAACAATTGTCAAATTATATTTATACAACTTTGTTTGAACTATGAGTAGGTAAAGTTTAGATAACAAGCAGCAATAAACATTGTACGCGCTGCCAGGAGGCCTCACGTACTAAATAATATTGTAACGCCAGCCCGCCATAAGCTAAGCCCGCCATGTGCTAAGCCTGCCATATACCGTGCCAAGTCAAGCCAAGCCAAGCCATGCCATATGAGCCTTCGTATTGTGTTGATTATTTATTAAAATAATTAGTGTAATTTATTAACTAGAAATATGTATAATTGTTATTTAATTCAATATTAAAATAGATCGTCAATTGACTCTAACGTGCCTCGCCATTGTTTTGAAGTTGGGAAAATGTTTTATAAAGGTTTGCAAATCATTTTGAAAGTCATTCTCACTTGTGCGTTAAGTTAAGTGGAAACTCTGTTCGCTGAAGAAATAAGATACGTATAACTGAAACGTCTTTATATTTACTCGCCGATTTAATACATAAAGCTGCAGTCGCAACTCGTAGGCTCTAGCTGAAAAATTAACTACCAGTTAATTTTTTAGATGGTGGTTTTGTGCCAACGCATATTATAATTCAAGTTAGTGATAAATCAGATGAATCGAAAAAAGGACTTGGTCCGCCATTATCCAGTAATAATATTCAAGAGCTAATAGTTATAAAAGAAAAAAAAGACATGTCAAAGTCATGAATAAAATGTCACACTGTGATGATGATGATGATTAGTCCGACCGATTTCGGCCATGGCGACCGTTACGGCTCCCTATTGGTTATCGGCGCTGATGCGCTCGAAGATGGCTGATGTAGCCAATCTTATAGGTGAATTGACGTGCACACAGAGCGCACGTTAATTCCCCATTGACATAATTGTCACATAATTGTCAAATGAATTTGAAGTGTTTTGTTTTGTAATTATTTATTGTAATTATCACTGGTGGATCTAAATAAATAAATAAAAATGTTATTATGTGTCCACACTAAAGAAGAGGCTGTATTTCTTGATTTTTTTTTTTTTTATGGATAACTGATGGCAAACGAGCAGAAGGACCACCTGATGGTAAGTGCGGTTACCTCGCCTCCATGAACATCTGGCCAACACCACAGAGGCGTTGTAGATGCGTTGCCAACCTAGAGAATACAGATGGAGGAGGACAAATGGGCAGTCCGCCATCGGAACCACTACATTTTGGGGGAAAGGATGGGTGGGATAGGGGAAACCCGGTTTACATGCCATCGAACCGGAACACATCATAAGATATTTGGCGGTTCTGTCTTCTTGACATGATAGTGGTCGCGAGCCAGACGGAGGACGAACCTTCCTACCACCACACAAAATCTTCGTGAATTTTATAAACATGTTCTGTCCAATGCCTAATAATTTTCTTCTCAATATTTTGCGTAAGTTCTTTAGAATAACAAAACAATTATATCATGCTATAAAAATAGTTATATTCATGGAATAATACCTGGTTAGATATATATGTATATCCATTAAACAAAAAAGGAAAACAAATTTACAAGTGGAAATAAAACAATTTGAATTTCATGTTTCTCTTTTTTTACCAATATGGTGTACAATAAAGGATTATTATTATTATGTATCTCGATATACAGGTTCTCGGGTTCAAAGGAACCCGGTCCTTGAAGGTTTGCGTGGGGACACAGGTCCAACACGTAGAGGCCCCTTGAGACAACAATATTTTTTATTTGATTTATTGACCGGGAATCCATCTCTGAGTAACCATACGCAATTGCTCAGAGATGGTCACTCATCACGTGTAGGAGCTATGGAACATATGGAAAACCAAAATAGGCTATGGAATGGAGTTTGATGGACTAAGTACTGGGCTATTGATTGAGATCTCACGGACGTCCGCCTTTCAACAGTCTCAAATTGAAAGGTTAGCGGACGGTGACTCGCCTCCCACCAGACAGTGGAGGTGAACGTTAATGCGCATTTTAAAAGGGGCCCCTTAAGCCTACACTTCGGTCGTAAGTCCCAGGCACTCTTCAAACTCCTCTCTCTGCAACGTAATGAGTCCGACACCGACACGGTGAATCCATGGATTACTAAGGAGTTTCTTCTTTCTAATACAGTAATGTTCTATTTGGCTACAACAAACTACAATTAGAGCATGTTCTATTATCTATACTTGTTATATCTCAAAAAGCATATATTGTTTTTTTATAAGTAGATTTCGTAATATATATATTTTAAATTACATCTACTTGCTGGTTTCATGCACAATAAGTCAAATAGAAGGAGATAGTGAAGCGAGATTTATTTTTCATTTATTTTTGTTTCAGGTTTAACTTAAGACTTTTTTTATATACTAAACAGTACAATTGTTACGAATAACTAAAGAACTATTCGTCAGGTCTTTGCTAAATTTAGACTTGACTTGACACTTGCTATCATATAAAAAATCATCAAAATAAGTTAGGTGGTAGGAGGTTCGTCCTCCGACTGGCTCGCGACCACTATCATGTCAAAGACGAACCGCCAAATATCTAAAGATGTGTTCCGGTTCGATGGCATGTAAGCCAGATTTTCCCCTTTCCCACCCATCCTTTCCCCAAAATGTGGTGGTTCTGATAGTGGACTACTACATTGTCCCCCCTTCCATCAGTATCCTCTAGGTTGGCAACGCATCTACAACATCTCTGGTGTTGTAGATGTCTATGGGCGAAGGTAACCACTTACCATCAGGTGGTCCTTCTGCTCGTTTGCCGTCCGTTATCCATAAAAAAAAATAATTTCACACAGTAAAAAGCGGTGACACACATAAAAAAATACAGTCGAAGCCTTCCCCCTTTTCAACATTAAAAATAAAGTAGATAAAAGAAAACAACAGTAAAATTGGCAATTATTTAATTTTGTATACAAAAAATATAAAGATCTGTAAAATAACTACAATAAATTAATTGTACTAGACTAACGTTCCGTTTCATGGAGAATGCTTTGACGCTTAAAGTATAAACCGTATACCTGTATTATTGTCAGGGAAATAAGAAAAATAAGACAATATTTTTTTTAGCTTCACGCTGTATCTCGCAAATAGCAGGGTAGGCAGAACGAACTTTAGAACCTAGTGTTAAAACACTCCGTACCCCACTTTCCGCCGAATTGAGAGAATATTAAAATTTTAAATGAAACGGGACTCGAACCCGTGACTTGTTGCAAGCGTTCAATTACTTGACAAGAACATATTATAGCTTAATTGGCCCCAGAATTTAGACGATTTCAAAAAGTCCCACTACTTTCAATTTTTATGTTTCTAAATATGTTTACACAAAAATAAGTTGGGTTTAAAAAAATACGTTAGCTCATTTGCCAACTCAACAGTTTGTCAAGCGCATCTTCCAGTAATGGGTTGCCGCCGTGTTTTGATACCTGGAAAAACAACATTAATATATTACAATGTCTTTTAACACTTTATTTTTGTATATTATGATCCTTGAATAACGCTTGCGAAAAAATATAAGTGCATTTGTGATTAGTTTTTTTTTTCAAATTATATATTTTTTTTAATCATTCATAATTTATAGATATTATTAAAAAAAATTCTAAGTTGTAATTTCTTTTAAATTTTAAAGATATTTGAAGATAAGAATACAATTATTAAGTATAAAACAATTAAATATTTAACATTGGCCATCGCCAAATAATAATAAGTGGCTTAAACTTCGCCTGTAACTGCGTCATGTAGTGGGTTCGATTCTTACCCCAGGAAATGACAATATTAAAAATTATTTAAGGTTTTCATTTTCATCACTTTATCAATTTTACATGTACTTATTTCTGAAACAATTACCTCTGCTCTGACTTGACGATCCAACTTTGTTAACGTTTCTCGCGTGTACTGCAAGCTGCCAAGGTTCTCCAGGAGGGATAAGCAATATTTTTTCAATAAGACATCACACGTCCTTTGCCTTATAATATCTTAGTATGTAATTTAGGAACTTATTATACTGCCTAGTATACGAGATTATATTATTGATATTTTTATAATTTAGATAAGATAGACAGCGTGGCGTTGAGTTCCGCCGCTTAAGTTGCAATGATCTTGAATTCGGGCGGAAAACAGCGAACGGAATGTCTTGACACTACTTTTTTAATATGAATTAAATTACATCCACAGGCTCACGCTTGCCCGTGCCTTTTGTTTATTCTTTATTTATTACATTTGCAGCATACTTATACAGAATTACTTAATTGTATTGGTTCTCTCTGATTAGATAATCAGATGCTATGTGGAAGTGTAACGTTCCTTTCTTTTTAATTTTGATGCCATATTACCACAAGTGGAAGATGGCTGCTATCGCACTTCACAGTGATTGTGGGTTCGACCATAAATCGAGGACATATTTATATTTAAAAAAAAAGATTTTACAAATCTTTTTTTAATAATATAAAAAAAATGTTAAATAAATCGTGACATTGAGCTTCTTTTGGTGTCGTTAGGAAATGCATACGCTATTATATGAAGAGAATTCGGTTGTAAGGCCGATCAGCATGGCAAGCACGAAAATTTGTAACAAAGAATTCGTATCGTTATCAAAAGCATTTTGTATGGGAAAACTTTAGTTCCTCTTACGCACGGTAGGGGCGCTTTTCAATTTCCATACAAATTCGAATTCGATACGAAATCTTTGTCGCAAAATTTCGTGCTTCTTGCCCTACTGATTGACTTTGAATTTTTTCTGACATTTTTCTTCTAACGTGACATCAAAGATCACGGCAATCACAGCCAAAATTAAAATAAATAAATTCATAACGGAGGATGGAGTGCATTGACTCTAGTTTCTGTCTATAAAAAAAGCGTAACGCTAAAAATCAATAGGATTTAAAAAAGGATACTAAGTACTTGTCTGCCTGGAGGTTGCCGTAAAGCATGTATTATGGGGAAACTGAATTTGCTCTCTCCGTTATGTCCTCACAAAAGTTATTCTTTGAACATCTAAAAGTTTGAACAATTAAATATATTTTCTTAGTAATTTATCAAATAAATATTTTAACTATATATAAAATAATGAAATCACTGCACTTACTTTTTGATTTAATTCTGTTTCTTCTGTGGGCCACTCTTCTAATGCCTGAAAAAATGCAATCATAAAACAAGATAAATATAAAAGTAACAACGCAGGATAGTCAAAGAGAACCTAGTGTCAAACCATTCTGTTCTCCATTTTCCGCCTTATTTCGAAATATACTAGGCAATGTAACAGTGGCGAGGGGTGACAATTTGAGTTAGGCAAGCCGGTAAATTAAGGGAAGCCGATGCTATTTAGGGGAAGCCGGTATATATATTTAGGGAAGCCGGTTATTTTTGCGAAAGCCGACATATTTAGGAAAGTGGTATAGGGATGTCAAGGTATTTAGTAATTTCACTCATCGGATTTGGCGATGACCATTTTTTTTAGGTCTATAAAATGTCAGCTTCTTGTTTTTTTTGCACTTTATGCCCAATATTTTCCTGGCGATCTTTTTTTTTTAGGTTCTATACTTTAGGCCTTTGAAAAGTAAGGTGTTTTGCGGAACGAGTTGTTTGGACGCCTCGCCACTGATGTACAATAGAGTAGAGTAGGAGTGACGGAACTCAACGTCCTTTATCCTGTCCTGGTCCCCAAGAGCGAGGAAGTAAAAATAAATTCTTAAACAAAACAACAAAAAAGTTAATACTGCAATTATTTCTTTATTTGTTACTTTTTTGTGAGGCCTATCGTGGCGCAGAAGCACAAGGTGCGGACTGTAAACGTGATAGGTTGTGCCAGATTCCTACTCCAGGAAATGAAAATATATTAAATCTACAACATCTCTGGAAGTTGTAGATGTCTGGCGGGCGAAGGTGTAACCACTTACCATCAGGTGGTCCTTCCTGCCTGCTCTGCCGTCCGTTATCAATAAAAAAAAAAAAACAGTAAAAAGCGGTAGACACACATAAAAAAATACAGTCGAAGCCTCTCCTTTCAACATTAAAAATAAAGTAGATAAAAGAAAACAACAGTAAAATCTGGCAATTATTTAATTTGTATACAAAAATATAAAGATCTGTAAAATAACTACAATAAATTAATTGTACTAGACTAACGTTCCGTTTCATGGAGAATTGACGCTTAAAGCATAAAACCGTATACCTATATTATTGTCAGGGAAATAAGAAAAATAAGACAATATTTTATTGTTCTTACTGTATCTTAAATAGCAGGGTAGGCAGAACGAACTTTAGAACCTAGTGTTAAAACACCTGTACCCCACTCTTCCGCCGAATTGGAGAGAATATTAAAATTTTAAATGAACGGGACTCGAACCCGTGACTTGTTGCAAGCGTTCAATTACTTGACAAGAACATATTATTATAGCTTAATTGGCCCCAGAATTTAGACGATTTCAAAAGTCCCACTACTTTCAATTTTTATGTTTCTAAATATGTTTACACAAAAATAAGTTGGGTTTAAAATATGTTAGCTCATTTGCCAACTCAACAGTTTGTCAAGAGCATCTTCTAGTAATGGGCTACCGCCGTGTTTTGATACCTGGAAAACAACATTAATATATTACAATGTCTTTAAGATTCCTTTAGTTTTGTTTATTATGATCCTTGAATAACGCTTATAAAAAATATATGCATTTGTTAGTTTTTTTTCAAATTATATATTTTTTTTTTAAACATTCATAATTTATAGATATTAGTTAAAAAAAATTCTAAGTTGTAATTTCTTTTAAATTTTAAAGATATTTGAAGATAAGAATAATACAATTAAGTATAAACAAGCCTTTCAAATATTTAACATTGGCTACGCCAACACACAAGTGGCGTAAAATTCGACTGTAACTGCGTCATGTTGTGGGTCTGATTCCTTACCCCAGAAATGACACAATATTAAAATTATTTAAGGTTTTCATTTTCATCACTTTATCAATTTTTACATGTACTTATTTCTGAAACACTACTCTGCTCTGAGTTGACGATCCAACTTTTTGTTAACGTTTCTCGCGTGTACTGCAAGCTGCCAAGGTTCTCCAGGAGGGATAAGTAATATTTTTTCAATAAGACATCACACGTCCTTGCCTTATAATATCTTAGTATGTAATTTAGGAACTTATTATACTGCCTAGTATACGAGATTATATTATTGATATTTTTATAATTTAGATAAGATAGACAGCGTGGAAAGGGCGTTGGAGTTCCGCCGCTTAAGTTGCAAATGATCTTGAATTCGGGCGGAAAACAAAGGAACGGAATAAGTTCTTGACACTATTTTTTTTTATGAATTAAATTACATCCAGGCTCACACTTTGCCCGTGCCTTTGTTTTTTATTTATTACATTTGCAGACAACCATACAGAATTAATAATTGTAATAATTCTAGCAATACGTAACTGAAATGAAGTACACTGTAGTCTCTAGTAGGACAAAGCACAGCGTTGGTGCGCCCTCAACACGTATTGAATTCGAAAGGTGAGTAGCGCGCCCGGTTTGAGGTGGAAACCAAGGGTTCAGAGGACTACCTTGCTGAAAGATAAAGCGTCAAGCTGTTTTTAGATAGGACTTAAGATAAGTTTTTAAAGGATTTTGTTAGGACTTATAGATTTTTTTTGGGTACTACTGAGTTGTATCATCTTTCATATATTGCTCTTCTGTGGGCATACAAATTATCCCGCCAATAGATTTCCATACCTTGGCCAAGTGCGGTGATTGTTCTGTAAGCAGCTCGGAAACTATTTTTAGGTACCTGTAATAACACATTTTAAGTCTAAGTACTCCGAATATAAATAAATACAAAGTTATTTCCAAATATTTATGCTGATTTTTAGTTTAGTGCATTTGCAATTTGTTTTTTGCGCAAAATTACAAATAAAATAATTGGTAATAGCTTTAAATATATTTATTTCAAAATATTTGTAGTGACCTCAACTATGTCATGTTAGGGTATTAGTCATACATAAAAATGTGCCAGACAAAAGAATTTTCCAACTTCAATATATATTGTAAATAGTCAGGTGACAGTTAAGTGTTATTAGCTAACAGTTGTTAAAATATAGTTACAATTGTTTTCAAGCTTATATGAAATGACATGACGGTATGTCAGCCTAGAAATTCAAATCAAATCAATTCAATTCTTTATCTCAAATAGGCTGTTACAAGCACTTTCGAATCGTCAATTTTACAAGCGGGGTCAGTTATGTCAGTCCTAACGGAAGCTACCACCGTCCTTGAAGACAGTTCTGCTGAGAAGAGCCGGCAAGAAACTAACAGAAGCTGCTCTTCCAAATGGGGTACCTATTTGCGAAACAGCAATTGTCCTTAAATTCATTTTTAGATGCAAATTTTATAAAATATAAACCGTTTGCTTGAACCATACAACCTAAAATCCCGTTGTATACTAAATTAACCCATTTTCGTGGGAATTTCGAGAAATGTTATCAAAAAGCTCCCCTATACTCCCTAAGTAGCCTACATGACAAATTTTAGTTTTCTATGATCAACAGTTTCGCCTGAACGTTGTCTGTCAGTTACTTGGTGTCGCAGGAATTTTATTTATAAGTATAAATTCTGCTACGTTTTAAATTGGTACAAGAAACTTATACATCAACTGTGACTTCAGTCTATCTTTACTTGCATTATCTATAATATATATGAAATATATTTTATTATAAGTAATGTAAGAAGAAATATAAATAAATAAATAATATCTTTATTGTACCAAAAGATAAATTATACAGTAACCAGATACATAATATGATCTTCTTACTTTTATTGTTTTTGACTCTGGTATTTATAAACTCTGGTACCCATTATAAGATTTAACTTGTGTTATGGGTACCAGTGCTCTTACAATTTTAAGAACCTGTCGGTGCACTTGTGTTGTATATATATATATATATATATATATATATATATATATATATATATATTTTTTTTTTTTATATATATATATATATATATATATATATATATATATATATATATATATATATATTATTCAAAGAAACAAAAAAAAATTAAGACAAAAATCTGAGTTATAAAGCAGCTATTTTAATAAAACTCCGTTACCTCGTAAACCTGCGCTCGTAGGAACAAATATAAACATACAAAAAGAATATGGCGGTTACATAAACTTACCTCTGGATTTATTTCAAAAGCTTTGTTCATAGCTGTGAAAATTGTGAAGTAAGCAGCGTTAATTGTGAGAGGAATACCATATACACAGTGCGCGGCCGGCATCCCGCGACGCACGTTCGTGCTGTCCTGTATATCGTCTATTCTGGATAAATATATGTAAATTTTTAATAGGGACAGTTCATTCTTTTCAGTAAAGTAAAAAGAGAGAATAAGTAGACACTAGAAGCCACTTCAGGAAATGTTAGTCTTTTCATTTCCGGCAATGCCTCAATTCGGCGGAAAATGGGGAGCAGAATTGTTGTAAGAGAATGGAGTGTCTTAACACTAGGATCTCAGGTTCAATCTGCCTACCCTGCTATATGCGGGATATAGCGTGAAGTTCAAAAAAAAAAGATAGACAGTCCGTTCTCTAATTTATGCCCCAATTCAAGACATTGAATGTTGAGTGACGAAGCTAAACGAGTAAATGTAGGTACTTTAATAACATTCTAGGATTCCACTGTAAAACTAACACGGTAAAGTTTAAATAGAAGCATTTAATTTATTTAACCGTTATGGAAGTAAGTTCTAATCCCATTTAGAGGATTGTGTAATGAAAGACTAAAGAATAGATAGTTAATTTCGTAGTTAAACTGATTACAAGTCAAATGGAGTATCAATGCTTATACATAACAACTCGTTTATGTTCTCAGTATCGCGATCGTACAAAGAATCCGCGACCGAAATATGGTCGAGTATTTATATCTTGAAGGTAAACGCTAGACAGTGACTACTTCCGGTAGAATTATTTTTAATTAGTCTATATTGACAATTATTTAGATGATTAAATTACTAAATGTAAAAACAATACTCAATATTAAATCTAAATTCATTATTTCCTAAATTATTTACAAAAATAATAATTTCCTAGTAAAAATGATGATACAACAATAGTCAAATTCAACAATAATTAATCAGACCGATGTCTTATTTCATTGCAAAGTAAACTATTTACTTAGATAATAGCTTAAGACTTATTATTTTCCGAGATATTGTACAATTTCATGGTAAAATCACTGCAATTGGTTGAACAGAGAAAAATTGGTTGAAAATAGAGTAGAAATTCCTTCCAGGGCGATGTCACTCTTTACAGTCTATAGTGTAAATTTAGGTTATAAGAACAACATAAAAGTAAATATTTATACCTTGAAACTTACAATGTAAATTAATTGTCTTGTTATTGAACAGAAATAAAATAAAGCATTAAAATAACTGCAGATGTGCATAGAGATAAAGCAACAATACAAAACAACGTTGAACAAAAAACTTTAATTCCGAATATCAATATAATTAGGGGATTGTACACATATAAAAACAGTATGAGTAGGTATTGACTCATGTATACGAGTCTTTTTTTTAACTTCACACTGTATCCCATATAAGGGCAGGGTAGGCAGAGGGAATCTGGAGAAACCTAGCAAGGGCGACACACCATTCCTTTCTCTTCAATACTTCCGTTCCCCACTTTCAGCCAAACTGAGGCATTGCAAAAAGTTGAGTGGCGGAACTTGGACGCCGAGCTTTGCCTTTGTTACCAAAACCCAAGAAATGAAAATACCAAATTTTATATTTCCTGAATTGGGAATGAGTCTCAACAACCTCGTCGCGCTTTACAGTCGCGCAATTTTTTCGCGCTTGTGCATCTGCGCCACGACAGGCGTTTCATATATTTCAATACGTTAAAATTTATGTGTACTATAAATATTTTAAATAATGCTTCTACCTCTCATACATGATTTACGTTTTAATATATATTGTACTAGCTCTCGCCCGCGGCTTCGCCCACGTGAAATTCGGTTATATCGCGCGATATATGATAAGCGAGAGTATCCTATAGTCTTTCCTGCTCAGACTATTTGTCAAAAAATTGGTTAAGTGGTTTATGTGTCTGTAACAGTTAAACAATCTTACATGATTTTATGTTTGACAACAAGGAACTTCGATACAAACTTTCATCCCTATTTCTCAACCCCCTCTATCATCATTTTTTTTTCGCACAAAAAGTATCCTATGTCCTTTCCCAAGTCTAGTTCTGTCTTCATACTGAATTTCATCAAAATCGGTGTCTCAGTGGTTTAGGTGAAAGCGTAACAGACAGCACACAGACAGACAGAGTTACTTCTGCATTTATATAATATTAGTAAGGATTTGAATGAAGATTATTTATAAATATATAAATGTAAATAGACATAAAATATTTAGGTACAATTAATTTTTTAACATTACAACTGTTAATATCTTTTAAGTAATGCAATCATTATATTTATGTGTGAAGGAAAACCTTACGAAAATTATACTTTTATAAATTTGGTATTATTGTAAATTTATATGGAGGAGTGCAAGAAAACCATTATGTTTTTTTTTTTTTTATATTGATAACGGACGGCAAAGAGCAGAAGCGACCACCTGATGGTAAGTGGTTACCTTCAAGTCTTACAGACATCTACAACTCCAGAGACTGTAGGATGCAAGCTGCCAACTCCAGAGGATACTGATGGAAGGGGGACAATGGTGTCCACTATCAGAACCACCACATTTTGGGGGCAAGGATTGGGTGGGAAAGGGGAAAATCTGGCTTACATGCCATCGAACCGGAACACATCATTAGATATTTGGCGGTTCGTCTTGACATGATAGTGGCGAGCCAGTCGGGAGGACGAACCTACCACCCAATGAGAAAATAATGTTTTATAACAATGCATGAAATAATATAAAACTAGATATACGTATAAGGTTAATTATTTCACAAGATTCAATGGAATCATCATATCATAGCTTGAAAATGGTTATACCACAATGATTATGGGTTCGGATCTAGGGCTGTGATCACTTTACTACTAGAACTTTATTATTGAAGTAAAAATCCTTCTATAGGCACATTAGACGTTTTTGAGATCGGGAAAAGCATTAACCCGCGACACTATTATTTTAACCGAGACCTCTGTACATAAGTTAGTACATATTATGTACTGACAATTTAAAAATACACAGATAATTGTTGGAATTTCCACTTACAAAAACGGTAAGTTATGGAAATATAGAACATTTTTTAAAGTATGTCTCGCAGTCGTAACCTTAACATATGTATGACTTTATATGACCAAAGGTTGTTTGTATTATAGTTAATTGACTTGAACATGGAAAGGTCAAGGGAAAACTGAATAGGTTTCTGAGACATCCTAAAAATTTGTTATTTTACGTAAGTAAGAAAAATCTTACAAATAATTTAAAAAGTCTGTACTGTGCGATACAGGGAATTGCTCTGATATCGTGAATAAATATGTCTGCAAAGTTTCACTAGTTAAAGAAGTCCAAGATAAAAAAAATAATAACAAATAGTTATATACATAAGCAACATCGTTCGTTAATAATGTATCATATATTAATTATTCAACGCCTATCGTGGCGCAGAGGCACAAGCGTGCGACCGTAAATGCGACAGGTTATGGGTTCAATCCCCACTCCAGGAAATGTAAAATTTAGTATTTTCATTTCTTGGGTTTGGTAACAAGGTAAAGCGCGGCGTTGAGTTCCGCCATTCCATATGCAATGCCTCAATTCGGCGGAAAGTGGGGAACGGATTTGTTGAAAGAGAACGGAGTGTCTTGACGCTAGGTTCTCAGGTTCCCTCTGCCTACCCTGCTATATGCGGAATACAGCGTGAAGTTAAAAAAATACATATATTCAATTTATATACCTGATATTATTATTAATTATTAGAATATTTCTGACTACACAGCTATGCAGAAAACAAGACGCTGTATTCATTTAAAAATAATTCTATGAAACTTTCTTTTCAGCTGTCTTTCGATCAAATTAAAATCAATAAACAATCCCTACACAATAAAAAAAAATATTGTTGCTACTTACAATAAGCCGGCGACGTGCAGCATATCGCATATGTCTAGAATTTCCTTTAATCTGTCTTCGGATATTTTTAACCAGTAGTTTAGTGCTATGACGATTTTCTTGCGCATTTGCTTACCTGACATTTGTGTTATATGTGTGTATGGCGACAAAATCTCCTGTGAAATAATTTATCTATTCATTTTTATGACTTTATGTTATAGAACAAACTATTTATTATACTTAAATAGTGTATTTAAAGAAAAATATGATTAGTTACTTGGCTTAGAAGATCATTATTTTTTTTAATTTTTAGTCTACGAAACCATAACCTACGACGTAGCAGTGTATGTTACATGGATATTGCTCAATTTATTTTTTTTAGAAATGGAAAAACATATGTGTATGTTTAGTTTTTCCTTAAAATAAGAATATTCTCATTGCAACATAAAATAAACAATTATTTTTCAAAACATGAAAATATTTATAAAATTCATATATTTTTAAAAAAATATGCTTTTGAAATATAGAAAAAGCTCTTAAATCAATTCTTAATACTTTAAATCATGTTTGTAAACATAGAAACATTTTTATTAATTTCCACATAAACTAAAATGATTACATCGTCACAATTTACATACATACTTAGCTTCACGCTGTATCCCGCATATAGCAGGGTAGGCAGAGGGAACCTAGTGTTAAGTCACTCCGTTCCTCACTTTCCGCCGAATTGAGGCATTGCGTGCTGAGTGGCGGAACTCAACACCGCGCTTTGCCTTATTACAAAACCCAGTAAATGAAAATACTGAAGTTACATTTCCTGGAGTGGGAATCGAACCCACAACCTGTCGTGTTTACAGTCGCACGCTTGTGCCTCTGCGCCACGACAGGCCACATGACATTGATTTTAACATTTAAATGAAATAAATACACATGTTTACCTTTTCAAGGAATGATTCACCATTTTGATTTTTATAACACTCAGTATCGGCCATTTTTAATAATTAATTTCTTCTCGACACAAAACTCACTCACGTTCAAGTTACGACTGAGATTTATTTCTACAACTACCTGCTTCTTATATACTTTATGTAGCGTCCGCCGTGTATAATATCGTGTAATAAATGTAATAGTTAAAAAGTTAATTATTTGATTAAAAATGCAATTAGAATATCCTGGATACTCTTAAGAACTATATTCTTTATATCTATAGATAAAGTCTTACTTCTTAGCCTACTTTGAATAATACAAAAAGAAATGTAGTGATATAATAAAAAAAAATATTAGATGTGTCTTGAAGTTGAAATCCTGACGTGGCGCAGAGGCACAAGTGTTTGTCTGTAAACGTGACAGGTTGTGGGTTTCAGGAAATGAAAATACTAAGCTTATATATTCCCTGGAGTGGGAATCGAACCCACAACCTGTCACGTTTATAGTCGCACGCTTGTGCCTCTGCGCCACGACAGGCGTTTTTTAATATATAAGTTTTAAATTGAATTGTATATTAAAAAAACACAATACTTTACTTATCTTGCGATATAAATAAATGAACCATTTCTCTCCAATAACATCATCATAGTAATAAACTATAAGAAAAGAAGATTAACTTTATCATTAAGGACCACTATGTTGACAAGTAAAATAGCTTCGCTAGTGCCTTTATCAGTAACTAGCTGTATCCCGCAACTTCGTTTGCAAGGAGAAGAATGCCACGATGGCCTCAACTCGCCCGCGTAGAGTATAAAAGTTAAAACCCCTCGTTTCGTAAAAATTTCAAGAAACTCTCGTCTAGTAGTTTCGCCTATACGTAGTCTGTCAGTCACTCAGTAACGTAAGCGATTTATATTATACTAGCGACCCGCCCCAGCTTCGCACGGGTGGACATTTATTTTTTTAACCTGTGAAAAAAAAAATGTTTTTTATAAGTGCATTAATTCAGTAAATTTACTCGATTTGACCGCGTCTGCTGCGTGCGTGAGAGCAACCTGCTTCATAGATGTGCACCCCCCTCCCGTGCGGTTTCGCCGTGCGACACATATCGGCCGGCGGCCATCATTCATTTTAATGCCAATTACAATTTTAAATTTGTAATATCTTTTGAATGGATTGTCCGATTGAAATAAAATAAAAAGTAATTTATAGCTATTGAAACAATCTTGCTCAATAAATAGTTTATTTGGATGAGGATTAATATTTGACGATAATATGATCAATAAACATAGGCTAATAATTTTAATTACTTTTATTCTATGGAAAAGTGGTTATAATGGCTTAAATATAAATGTTTGGTTTATACTATCGCGGACTTTTTTATAGGCAATATTGAGTTCTACAACTTTTCTATAGAAATCAACCATACATCTCTAACCACTTAGGCAGCGTTCGCGAAAATCATTAACATACGGCAGTTTTTTCGTCGACTTACTCCACAATTTTCACTACCACGAAAAATCCTATCTATTTTCCGGGATAAAAGCCTATACGGATTCGGAAGAATCCCTCTAAGTAATGGTAAAAGAAATTTTGAAATCGGTCCAGTAGTTTTTGAGCCTATTCAATACAAATATACAAAAATACAAAGGTTTCCTCTTTATAATATTAGTATAGATTAAAATTGTAATATCTTCTAAGATGTTCATTGAAATTAAGTGATGTCAAGGACAATTTTGTTCACAATTAAATACTCTTAATCAACAACACATTTATTTGGATAAGGGTTAATATTATTACGTTGACACAATTCTTAACAAATAAACCATATAAACGGTTCTAGTGAGTTAATATTAAAAGATAGACATATACTGTCGCGGACATTTTTTTATTGTTCATTTCAAGAGGAATAATTCTTTCATACATATATTTTTGGTATCTTGAACCGTTTTCGCAGCGCACGCAACGGAAGCCCTCAAGGATGAATAATTTTCCCCGTTTTTTTCCACATTTTCCATTATTTCTTCGCTCCTAATAGTTGCAGCGTGATGTTATATAGCCTAAAGCCTTCCTCGATAAATGGTCTATTCAACAAAAAAGGATTTTCCAATTCGAACCAGTAGTTCCTGAGATTAGCGCATTCAAACAAACAAACAAACAAACTCTTCAGCTTTATTTATTAGTATAGATTCATGTAAATGATTGTGAAATGGACAGTTTAACGATATGACTACAACATATATACTGGGTCAAGGTTACTGTATCAACCGTTACTATAAAAGTCCAATAATCATGGTCATAATATATATTGTATTATGTATAGCAATTAATTTAAATTTATTCTAAGTTTTATATCAATACGGTATTTTTAAATAAGCTTTATTAATCGATAAAAATTATCAACTGCTTATCATACTTCAATACTACTAAAAACAAACTACTGTCGTGGCGCAGAGGCACAAGCGTGCGACTGTAAACGCGACAGGTTGTGGGTTCGATTCCCACTCCAGGAAATGTAATATTTAGTATTTTAATTTCTTGGGCTTGGTAACAAGACAAAACGCGGCATTGAGTTCCGCCACTCAACACGCAATGCCTCAATTCGGCAGAAAGTGGGGAACGGAATTGTTGAAAGAGAATGGAGTCTTAACACTAGGTTCTCTGGTTCCCTCTGCCTACCCTGCTAAAAAAACTACTTAGGTACTAGTAGTGGCATGTTTTTGTAAGTTAATAGAGGGTAGTGATACAAAATTCCGTTTTCCACTTCCTATAGAACTAACGACGCAGTAGCTACACGTTATACTTATGAGTTATGACAAGAACAAATTGGTGCCCCTTAAGAATATTGCATAACTCAAAATCTATTAATTAATAAGAAACATAAATTTCGTTTCATATATAAAAATGCTTTAAATAAACTAGGATTCAAAATTTTATATATTATATTATTTCTTAGCAGTTATTGACTTTTAACGTTTGAACATCGTTCTGGGGGTAGTGATTTCGCCAAGATCACTTTTTCTCTTGCCTTCTTCTTTGACTTTGATCTTTGACTTGTAAAATTAGCACAAGTGTCCGGAATTTATGACACACAATATTTTCATAACAAGAACCTTGCATATCTTAACTTACTTGGACGATCAGGATGACAGACGCTTTTAACTTGTTATTTTTAGATTATTAACCAAAAAAAACAGCTTCACACTTGATCTCGCATTGTTGAGTAGTCAGAGAGAACGTGGTGTCAAGACACTCATTTACTTTCCCCGAATTCAAGACATTGCGTTTTAAGTTCCGAAACACTTACCAGACTTGCGCCAGAACGGAGAAATAAAAATAATCATTCTCCCGAATGGGAATCGAATCCACAGCCAGTCACAATTACTGTTAGACGCTGTCCCACTGCGCCACAATGGTCTCTTATTTGTATTATCTGTTTTGTAATAATTTTAATATTTATCTCTCTTTTCACTTTTCGTTTATTTAGAGACATTGCCTGTTGAATGGCGGAATCTAAGATCGCATTTTATTCAGATAAAGATCCAGGTGTCATGATAGTGTAATAGAAAAAAATAACAATTGTATTAAAAAAAAACGCTTGTCGTGGCACAGAGGCACAAGCGTGCGACTGTAAACGCGACAGGTTGTGGGTTCGATTCCTACTCCAGGAAATGGAATTTGTCATTTCCTGGGTTTGGCAACGAAGACAAAGCGCGGCGTTAAGTTCCGCCACACAGGACGCAACGCCTCAATTCGGCGGAAAGTGGGGAACGGAGTATCTTAACACTAGACTGCCTCTGCCTACTTTGCAGAATGCATATGCAGAATACAGCGTGAAGCTATTTATGTAACAATTGTATTTTTTTCAACTACTATATGTTGAAGATATCTTTCAAATTATGTTTAATTATATAGATTGTAACGCGTACACTTTGTTTAACATCCATTAAAACAATAAATACGAGTATGTTGATACAGATCATTTTTCCGGTTAATACGTCAAAACATTATAAGCATAATAAGCGGAAGTCTTGGTTTTTTTATAGATTATCATCATTTTTATGATTTTAATAATCATTATCTATATATTAATACGTGAAGCAAAAACTTTGAACCCACTTTTATGAAAATTACGCGGACGGAGGCGCACGAAACTTGGCTCACTTACAGTATTTATAGGAAAAGAGTGCAGAATGATAATATCTTTTTAAAATAATGCATAAAAAATATATTAAATTAATAAAATAAATAAAAACACTACCATGGCTTCACTTTCATGTTTCATTGCATTGACATATAAGTACGTTGTTAGGCAACGCGTTGTTAACGCGTCAATGGGGACGCTAATTTTAAAAAATGAGTAAGTATAAAAATGTAGTAACTTTATCGAATTATTAAGTCTACTTTATTTAAACTATGTTCAAGTTACGCCATAGGAATTGATAGATGACAACAGAGTTCATCAATAATCTATAAAAATCTATGTGAAGAAATAAATATCTATGTGAAGCAAAAACTTTGTACCCCTTTTAACGAAAGTGACATATACGTTGCTAGGCAACGCGCTACAAACGCGTACAACTACAACGGGTACACTATTAGTATTTTTTTTTCTGTTTATTGGTCCACAAAACAAATTACAATCGGTATACTTGTAAATAGCGATAAAATTACAACTATTGTAGAAACGATTGCATTTTTTTCTATGCAGACACAGCATGGATTGATAATTATTACAAACACCTATGGCAACAAAAAAATAACAATAAACAATAAAAAAATAACACGTTATATTGTTAATTTCTAAATTTAATTTATTTTTTTTAAATTTATTTGTTTTTTATTTTTTTTGTAATAAGTAGTAGTCTTCAAAAGGGGAATAAATAGGTTCTTGAAGGGTCGGCAACGCGTAAGTGATGCCCCTGGTGTTGCAAGCGTCCATAGGCCACGGTAACCACTTACCATCAGGTGGGCCGTGTGCCTTGTTGCCACCGTCGTGGTATAAAAAAAAAAACATTATTTTCCTCTTTCCGCAGTTTTATGATCGTAATAAAAAAATACGCCAAAAGATATGACTCACTCAAAGTAATATTTACGTTATATTAGGCTATATTTCTATATTTTGAAAACTGCGTAAGTTAATTACCTAAATATCAAATATGAAGAATAAATAAATATACATACATACATACATCACGCTGTATCCCGCATATAGCAGCGTAGGCAGAGGGAACCTAGTGTTAAGACACTCTGTTCCTCACTTTCCGCCGAATTGAGGCATTGCGTGCTGAGTGGCGGAACTCAACGCCGTGGTTTACCTCGTTACCAAACCCAGGAAATGAAAAATGAATGAAAAATTCTTGGAGTGGGAATCGAACCGACAACCTGTCGCGTTTATAGTCGCACGCTTGAGCTTACTCATCTTTATTGATAATTTGGAATTACAAGTGCACTCGCACTCATCTAAAATAACAAGTTTAAACTACATCAGCTCATAGGAACGCTAAGCGACTTAACCCAAGACACGCTGATGGTAGATTTAGTTAACGAGTCACACCAACGTTTTCACCTAACAGTTCAATAATTTCTGAAATCCTAGCCCAATTTTGATGAAACAAAAACTATTGTTGTTTGCTAAAGCAGGCGCATTTAATGCATCCACTTTTTTAATAAGATTTAGATGTGTTAGTGTGACTCATTGCTGTGTGTATTCATCCCACTACTGTTTAGATCTAACGGGTAGTTTTTAAGTTAATCGTAATTACTTTACTTTTTTGTGCCTTTTCTTTGGAGTCTTTATTTCCTCGACAACGCCTCACAAATATATAAAAAATGTGTAAATTTGTTAATCGTTAGCATCTAGATAGAAGAAAGAGGGAAGGGTTTGAAAATCTCTAATATAAATTATCTTATCTCTTTACATCTTAATAACTTATCTCTTTTAATGGGTTTGATGACAAAGGCAAAGCGCGGCGTAGAGTTTCGCCACTCAACACGCAATGCCTCAATTCGGCGGAAAGTGGGGAACGGAGTGTCTTGACAGTAAGTTCCCTCTGCCTACTCTGCTATATGCGGGACACAGCATGAAGCTAAAAAAAAAATCTTTTAAAGTGGATACAGAGCATACAACTCAAATTTGTGCATAAAAGATATTTAAAATTCTTTATAATACATTGATTTAAAAAACAAAGTAAAAATGAATAATCTATATATATATATATATATATAGTAAATAAAAAAAAATCAACCGTCAATAGTAAAAAAAAAGAGATAAAATAAAACAAACATTAAATTTAAGTGCTTTATTTATTTTTTTGTCACAAAACTACATAACTGCGACTCTACTAGTCAAGTTTCGTTAGACTAAAATGCTCCATTTCATGTCGACATAAATAAAAAAAAAGAAATCTATTAGAATATACACGTATATAAATTATTATATTAATTTTAAATTTCATAGCTCGGTACAACAAAAATACATTAAATTCTAAATCATATACATATAATCTCTTACTGTTACATAATATGCAAAAATGATTGAAATTGAGAAAAACGGTTAATATAAAAAAAATGTATACTAAAAAGATTTTTAAAAATATCATCCAAATACAATAAAAAATAAAAATGATTCTAAACTGATTTAATATATGTATAAAGTATAATATTTATGTATAAAAAACAAAAATCTCAAGTACTTTACATTAAAAAAGACAAGACAAACGTTTAGAAAACGCAAAAAAATTGAACACAGCGGGACTCAAACCCACACCGGGTTCAAATCCCGCTATATTCAAACAATTAAACATTTTCTAAAAAAATCCTATCTTACAATTTCCACTTTAAAATGTCAAAAAAAAAAATTGAAAGCAATAATTAAAAAAAAAATGGAAACACTTGATGTTTATCACAACATTATGTGTATATTCACTGTACAATGAAGCAAGAGGTCACGTCTCGACCACAGTAGGGAAAGCACGAATTTGCGACAAAGTATTCGTATCGTCGAAAGAATTTGTATGGGAATTGAAAAGCCCCTACCGTGCGTAGAAACTAACATTTTCCCATACAAAATGCTTTCGATAACGATACGCATACTTTGTCGCAAATATTCATACTTGCCTCACAGAGCAATAGCGTTTAGAAATGACGCACTGCGAAAACCTAGTGCTTTTTTTGAAAATAACATAATTTTAACACTTAGTATATCCATTGACACAGAACATGACTTCTCTGTAGAAATGACATTAGTTAAAAGCAATATTTGTGTTAATTGTCATTTTAGGAATAAAAATATATATCATAAGAAATTATTTTTTTACGTTTCTTGAAAAAAAAAAAAAAAATTTTGGAAATATGGATTTAAATTTTCATACAATAAATTTCTAGAGAAGCATGTTATGCATAAATGGAATGTGCACGTCTATAATATATTACAATTAAATAATAAAAATTAATACGATTTAATTAATTAGCACACTAAAATTAGAATTCATAAACATTAAGATACAATCAACCATAGACAAGATTTGTGATTTTATTCGCAATGCTAGTGTTGTAACAACTAGTGATGGGCCGGCCATCGAGTTGACAGGTTCTTTTTTTTTTTTTAATAAAATCAAAATTCTTGTTTACACAACACACTGTTCAAGCATACATTATCTGTCAGCCGTATCTTTGTAATTGTGTAGTTAAATAAAAGTTTAGTTTATTTTTTTTAATTTAATTTGAATAGGCAAGAACGTGTTGGTCAAATATATTTTTAACAAGCACCAATTAATATATTTTAAATATCTTTGGGCCAAAATCCAAAATTCATAATTTAATGTAAAATTTTATACTGAAAAGGCCCAGTGTCTAATAAATTGGAACTTTAAAGCGAATCGAAGCACCTATATATAAAAACATTTGAATACATTTCCAAAATTATTAAACCGGCTACACACGTATCTCGATTATTATCTGTGAAATAAATTCGAAAGTCAATTTCGAATTAAATATCAAAAGCAGCGTGCATACGTGTGTAGCCACCCTTATATAACACAAGCATAGACAATTTAAATGACATATCAAAAGCTAAATAACCATAGATTGTACTAAAATTGACAGATCATGTCACTTGTCAAATTTAGTATAGCTATCCTTGTCTGATGTTATAGACGAGACAAGGACGCAGATAGTGATAATGGCTTCAACATTCTATATAATCTGTGAAAGACCTGTCAATTTTAGTCAATATCGTTACTAAATTCTAATAGCATGTAAATTACATATTATAATTACTTTATGATATATTTTAAATTGAATTTCAAGATTCTGTTAAAAAAGGTATTCTGGATGATTTATTTTTTTTAAATACGTTTTATAAAAGGTAAAAGTGTAAAATTTATTTTAAAGATCTTCCATTTTCAATTTTTTCTATAAAGTTAAATAATTAATTTAAATTGTAAATTAACATGCTATTACAATATTAAAATGACTACACAGAGACAAAGAGGGTGACATGGTGGTGCGGTCAAGGTATCCAGCCCACTACGTAGCTACGGCTGCGCGTGAACTGGCTCAGACGCCGGATTCGACCACCTAGTTGTCAACATAACTTTATTTTGTATGGAAAATATATTATTATGATATACAATAATTAACAATAATTATATAAATATAAGATAATACTTCTATATATATAAAAATCTTAAATATATAATCATTCATGATTCACTGTTTAAATAGTCGAAATTACAGAATATTTAATGTAATTTCAATTTAAACTCAAAAATGAGATTAATTTAAAAAATATATATAATATATGACTTTGTAATTATTCATGTTATCTTGTTGTTTGCAATTGTGCGTCAATTTATATTGTGACACCATTTTAGGGATAGGAGAACAAAGTAGTGTAATTTTTTTTAAGCTTTTTCACTTTTATAGTATGTGTATAAAATATTTTAAAAAAGTTATTTTGTATTAAAATTGTAGAATTTATTTGGTTTTCTTTGTATGTGTACTTGTTGATAAGTATATCATCATATATATTAACAGAAATAGCTAAATAAAATAATATATTGTGGAGTGTAATTCGTTTTATAAGTGTTATTTGTAAAGGTCGCAAATATTGGATATAAAAAAAATATATACAATTTATTTTACAACGAACAAAATAAGGTCCCTCACACAACTATTTATTCATATTCACTATCATCACTAGGAGTCGATTAAAAGAACCAGTGTTATGTAAATAAATATATTTAAAAAACTACATATTTCTGTAGTTATACTAATTGTCTGAGAAAAAGTAGTTTATATCAATAAATATCAAATTACATAGGATAAATTACAATTTTGTATACAATAAAAGAAAATTAAACAAAAAAAAATTCTAAAAAACAAAAAAAAAAGTCTTTAAAGAAATGATTTTTTTCCATCATTTATAATTCCATCATTTTTTTGTTATTTATCACATATACTGTTAAAATGAAACTATTTGTCATAACTCAATGCCCATATTTTTTTACAATAATTTAAATATAATATTTACATAACACAGGCCTTCAGAGAAGGGATATTTAAGCACAATAATCGACATATATAACTCACCACAAATGAAGTTTAGTTCTCTAAGCGCCGCTCTGGCTCCGGCGTTGCTGGCGTACTGCAATGCACACACACACATATCGTCAAGTTTTATATACATACACGCTATTATTAACCTTTAACTATGGACGCGCGGTTTCGCAGACCGCTCGCACTTTTAAATTATTGTCCACCCCCTTTTTTTTTTTTTTATGGATAAAGGATGGCAAACGAGCAGAAGGACCACCTGATGGTAAGTGGTTACCTTCGCCCATGAACCTCTACAACACCAGAGATGTTGTATGCGTTGCCAACCTAGAGGATATAGATGGAAGGGGAGGACAATGTAGTAGTCCGCTATCGGAACCACCACATTTTGGGGAAAGGATGGGTGGGAGAGGGGAAAACCTGGCTTACATGCCATCGAACCGGAACACATCATAAGATATTTGGCGGTTCGTCTTTGACATGATAGTGGTCGCGAGCCAGATGGAGGACGAACCTCCTACCACCAAACAAAATTTCTTTTCCCCTTCTTGCAATTTCCATGTCCCAAGCGCTCAGTATGTCGTATTTAGTGGCGGAAAGAGTTGAGACAACAGTTTGCATCGCCGGCCTGATTCATATATTCATAAGTAATTTTGACTTTGTGGTCTGTCAGACCGCACGTCCATAGAAGTGTTACAAAAATATCACGTCCATAGTTAAAGGTTAACGATATTCATTTAAAAAAACACGAAAATATATATATTTTTTAATTTGTTTTTTTTTTTTTAAATGAATATCGTTATAGAACTAAAGGTATTGACAATACAACATTCGTTTAATAAGAAAATCAAACAGGTATAAAAAAGTATTTAATGCTCATTTTACTAACATGCTATATTATCTGTTTACATTCAATTAGTTCACACACACACATGCGTGACGTTAGTCATATACGTAGTACACATTTTCAAATGTCAAAATTATTTTAAATTAGAGAAAAAAATGGGACAGTACGTCTATCCATCGGTACCCTTTAGGTGTTCTATGGTAGTAAATTAGAAAGCTTCACAGCTGTCAACCGTTGGTATAAAGTTTTACTTTATTATATATAAACGGCTTTAACAGCATTCGCGCCAAAACACAACTATTTGGACTTTTACCGATTTTTTTTGGCGCCGATTCTACATATTATTCCGTTCTACGCTCCCCTCTCGGCTAAAAATTAAATTAACTATTAAAGAAAAACAGTAGTTTTGCTTTAAATTAAGTTGCTTAAAATTTGGAAAAGTGTAGAATAGTAGTTAAAAAAAAGAATATAACTCAAGTGTTTTAGAAATTTAGGTTGATGCAATTTTATCAATGTTCAATCGAATAGATATCGATAATTAATCGAATAGAGTGTATTCATAAAACTGCATCGATGTGTAAGTTGACACTCAATATAAACTGTAAAATAAGCTTTAATCGAAGCGAAGTAGGTTATACGCTGGCGTGCCAACTCGGAAGTGCCCCGTGAGGGTCTGACCTTTATACTCTATTGGCTACGCGCCCCTTTTTGCAGGTTGTTAAAGAATCTGAACTGAAGTCGCAGCGTTAGGTCTTTCCGTACTGTAAACCAACAAAACAGGTGACTATGGAACACTGGTGTCGCGCATCGATCTGTCATCGACAAACCGGTCGAGCGTGAAATCGATTAATCGGTCACAATCACAACGTTACACGGTCGATTAGGTATTAACACAACGTGGAATCGATTAATCGTTTTCGGGGAGGGCGCACGCGTGTCCGTCGTGGGTGAGTGTTTACTCACGAGTGGGGTTCGGGGTTAATGTCTGGAGGTTCCGCCATGACGAACCCGTCCGCTATCGACGTGGGCGTGGGCGTGGCGGTCTCCGCGCTGGGCGGCGTGAGGAGGAGGCGCGGGTCGACGCCCACGGCGGGCGGCCGTCCGCGCGGCAGCCGCAAGCTTAGGGACACGCTAGTCCGCTTTTGCAAACGGCAATCTGACAATATCGATATTATGAATCGATATCTTTTTTTACATCTCGATGTTTCGTGTCGCCGAATGAATCGAGTCGATGTACCAACGGAGAGGTCTAGTCTAGTAGGTTTTCCGTTGCATTCCTGTTTCTTTTTTGAATGATTTTGTATGGGTTTGATTAGTGTTAATAAGCGAGGATGACATTCGCTAAACGTCTACGGGTCGGTTATGTGTAACGTAATGTGATTACTGGCGAGTGTGAAGTCGGCGCCTGGAGTACTCTTCTTTCCCGCAATGTACTGATAATGTGCTGTTGATGGTATATCGATTTTAATGGCGTATCGATTTTTTAATGGTATGCCTATTCGAAATGGTTGTCGAATGATTTGTATAATATGCTTAAAATAAAAAGGTACATATTATAAATAAACGTTGTAGCCTTCTGGCTCTTTGCTGCACTATTAAAAAAGTATAGTTAACTCAATCCCACATGCATTAATCTTCTTTCTCTCCATTAAAATATAATAAACTTTATAATAAAATTTCTATTATATTCTATTATATTTCTTATATGTATGTTATAAAAAGTTGAAAAATCACTTATTTTCTTCTCAAGATGCTTGCCTTTTTTTATACGGCATCTATAGAAACCACTTACATCTAATAAAAAATGCGTATAAATTGAAATAGCCCCTACCAAATATTTAAAGTTATATATAAAAATGAAATAAAAAGCATCGATTACCAACATCCCTAAAAAAAACTACAAATCGAATAGAATAAAAAAACAATTATCACTACTAAATTCCCATCTATAATTATCATTATGCAATAATACTCCAAAATTAAAGATTGAATAAAATAAAAAAAATTATATCTAACACTATAGAGTATCAATACCCTAAATTAAAAATCGAATAAAGCTAAAACTAATAACAAAAAAACGGTATTCACTATATTAACGGTATTGCTTTATCCTAAAGCATCAATACCCCAAATTAAAAATGGAATAAAATATACCCCATTTTACAAAATCGAATAAAGAAAAAAATAAAACTACACCTGTACCATAAAGCATCAATACCTTAATTTAAAAATTGAATAGAATAAAAAATAATCGATTCTCATTTCTATCGACATTGCGTTATCCTAAAACATCAATACCCCAATTTAAAAATAGAATAGAATAAAAAGTAATCGATAACAAAAATCGATATTCACTTCTTTCAATATTACGTTATTATAAAGCATCAATACCCCAAATTAAAAATCGAATAGAATTAACGAATCGATAAAAAATCGATATTCACTTCTTTCAATATTACGTTATTATAAAGCATCAATACCCCAAATTAAAAATCGAATAGAATTAACGAATCGATAAAAAATCGATACTCACTTCTATCGATGTTGCGTTGTAGATGCGACGCGACGCGGTGGCGCGCGTCGCTGTACTCGAGGTGTAGTCCGAGCCGCAGTAGTGTGGGGTTCTGTTCCACCAGCCGAGTGATCTCCATTTCGATTTTGTTACCGAGGACTTGGGAACGCTGGGGAGATACACATATTTGGTTTTCATAAAAATGACTAATATTAAAAAAAAAACTTTTTAAAATAAAGGGATTAATAAAAAAAATGTTTTTTTTTAAATAAAAATGGTTGATGGCGTCTTTTTCACATACACATATTTAGTTAAAAAATTAAATTTCACCTTATTTACAAACATACTACGCCGTTAAACAAGT
This sequence comes from Philaethria dido, assembly GCA_033558755.1. Lineage (NCBI taxonomy): Eukaryota > Metazoa > Arthropoda > Insecta > Lepidoptera > Nymphalidae > Philaethria > Philaethria dido. The sequence continues at coordinate 42,071 of JAKGSA010001295.1, read as the reverse complement.
ACTAGGTGATTTATAACTTCAATTATCGTTTTTCGTCTATCTAAGGTCTATATTTTTAAGTATTGGATAACTAGAACTTGAGTTATCACATTGTATTTTATTTTTTCTTAACATTATTTTATGTTGTCCTTCATTTTAACCCACTACAAAAAAAATCAATCCTAAAATGTACCTACTCATTTTAAGCCAAAATCTTCCAATAGGGTCCTTCAGACCCCAATTAAAATAATAATTTCCAAACAATTTTAACTCATAGCAACCTGATTGGAAGCCCGGAACTCCTCCACAGTGTTGGTGACCAGCAGCGCCTGCACCAGCTGCACCACGCCGGCCGGACTTATGAAGTTGGTCTCGACGTTGAGGACGCGCAGCGCGGTGTTGGCTTGCAGCGCGTCCGCCAGCAGCTGCGCGGTGCGGTCGTTGAGGCCCACGTTCACGAGCGAGAGGACTTCTAAATGCGTGTTCGTTTTTAACGCCTCGAATAGCTTCTCGAATTTCTCGTCGCTTATGTTCTGTGAAAATTAGGCTTAGTTTAATTTTTTTTTTGTTTTTTCTAGTATAGCAAAGTTGTAAGAACCTAGTGTTAACACACTCTGGACTTCCTTTTGGTTTAAGAATTACATTAAGTGTTGAGATGGCGGAATTAAACGCCGCGCTTTGTGTTAACAGAGTATTTAGTCTTTAAATATCTTTAATGTTATCTATACACGATAAGTAAAAAGAATAAGCTTAATGGTCAGAGTGCTTGGACGGTTTCTAAGCGGTGCAGTTTTGTGTATATGTTTTATAAAAATATATATTTTTTTTTTAACTTTAATAAGCAAAGAATACCCAGATACAGTACGTATTTAAAAAAAATATATATAAGAATATCGTCATAATAGAAACCTTTATATGTACATAAACCACTTGAATCATTAAGTGACTGACAGACAAAGTACAGACAAAACTACTAGCCATAGCCGACATTACCACGTAGGCTTCTTGCGAAATATAAAAGAATATCTTTCGAAATTCCTACAAAAACGAGGAAAGTGCGACATTTTATTCTTTATTCTGTACACAAACGAAGTCGTGTATCCCACATATAGCAGGTTAGGCAGAGGGAACCTAGTGTTAAGACACTCCGTTCCCCACTTTCCACTGAATTGAGGCATTGCGTACTGAGTGGCGGAACTCAACGCCGCGCTTTGCCTTGTTACCAAACCCTGGAAATGAAAAATTCCATTTCCTGGAATGGGAATCGATTGTGCCTCTGCACCACGTCAGGCGCTAATATATTTATGTAATTACCTTAATATTATTCCAATTGAGATCAAGGAACGACTGATCGTTCTCTTTAACCCTGGTTATGGTCTTGTCGGGGTCTGCGTCGTTTGGGGGATCCATGGGGTATACCTGGAAAAATCGTGTGTAAATAATTATAATTATTAATTTGTTCTTTTATTTCATTATTTATATTTTAATAAAGAATAACGAATAAAATTTAATTCTGAAGAGATTATAACTATTAAATTTACATTTGCTTAGTAGGATTGAAATATCTATCACAAAAGTTAATTTTTTTTTGTTAAGCATGATTGTAATATGCACTGTGATACATATACATTTCCATTTTCTATCTATTATATATTTTTTATATTTTAACATAAATCCACATACTATACTTAAAAAATATATATATATATATATACTTTGATAGTATAAAATATAATATTATGCAAAATATGAGTTTACCTTAGGCTTAGTAGCTTTGGTGATGCCATCCCATCCGAGTCCAACAGGTTGTCCTTTGTTCAACAGAGACGCGTGGTACTGATCCTGGTTCATCATGGAGTGGAAGCCGAGAATAGCTGGAATAAAATTTAAATAGAAAATTAATACATATATTATCGTATCTATTTTATAATAGGATACCAGATAACGTATGAGTGTTCTGAATCACAATTTATAAAAAAAAATGAAAAGGGGTCTGCATGTTAAAGGTTAGTGAATTCCTAAATATTAACACGCCTTAGCAATAAAATATTCACCCCTGTTTATTTAAAAAGTATCATTGCCAATAAATTCTATAAATTAATAAGTAATAGACAAAAAAAAATAAAAGAAAAAAAACTGTGCTGCTTAGTTTCTTACGCCGGTTCTTCTCGGGTTTCAGACATTTTAACAAACCGTTGGTAAATTTTTGACGTACAAAAAACGAAGCTTGTTACTTATTTTGAATAAAATTATTGGAGTTTATCCTATGTAATAGTAATAGATAGATAGATAGATAGAAAAACTTTATTGCACACTTGAAATTATACATAAAGAAAAAAATCTTAAATAATACAACAAATGCACAAAGGCGGCCTTATCACCAAAAGTGATCTCTTCCAGGCAACCTAACTGAAAGGATCTACATATAAAAGCGGGCACAATGCGGTGCAAAAAATATAACGGATATAACTAAATAAATAAATCAACCTAACATACTGTTAGCCCTACATACATACATATATTCCAATATAAATATATATATAGATTTATATATTTTTAAAATTTTTACTACTTATGCGAATCTAGAGTTGCTCAATTGTCATATTCCATCTACTGATATTACTAATAATTTAATTGGTTTCTTTTTTTATATATTTTTTAGCCCAAACAACTATAGACTCACTTTACAGTCATTTTTAATATATACCTAATACCCATATAAAATATAATAGAACCATAATATTACAAAGTGTAGCTCATAACATCTACATTAAAATAACCCAGTTTCTAGAAAATATTATATCATTGTAACATAAGAAACTTGTTCTGACATCGAAAAAGATTGTTTTAATGTCGAGACAAAAATCATCAATTAGACGAAACTGGATGCTCGCCAAATAGTCGCGAATTCCTATTGAATGTTATTACAAAGGACTTAAACTACATTATAACCAGTGTATTACTATGATAATAAAAATTTTAATACAATTTACAACGAGAAAGATTTATTTTTATATATATTCTGCATTTCGGAATAGTATTGAATCCAAGAACACAACATGGATATTTTCACACCAGACATGGACTCATTAGCATTTTAAATTCAGATAAACGCCTGTCGTAGTGCACAGGCACGAGCTTGCGACTGCAAACGCAACAGGTTGTGGGTTCGATTCCCACTCCAGGAAATGGAATTTCATTTATGGCAAAACGCGGCATTGAGTTCCATCACTCAGCACGCAATGTCTCAATTCGGTGGAAAGTGTGGCACGGAGTGTCTTAACTAGTGTTAGGTTCCCTATGCTTACCCTGCTATATGCGGGATACAGCGTGAAGCTATGTATGTATGTAAATACAGACATTCCTCGATTTACGTCGTTTCAAGTTACGTCGAACATTGTTTTGAGACTGTTTTTCAAGCATACGTCAATTATTTCGATTTCCGACAGGAGAATTCACGTTTCCCTTGAGTTTTACATGTAAACATATGAAAAAAATATGTCTCGACTTACGTCGGTTCGATTTACGTCGCGTATTTAGAGAAGCTAACATGTCGTAAGTACGAGGACTGCTTGAATAAATGAGATTTGGCCCCATAATCATCGCATTCAATAAAAAAAAATTAATCGCGCCACTATGTTGTAAGGTTGAAGGAAAATCCAGTGGCAAAAAGGTATTTGAATATATTAGTTGAGGCATAAAATACGCTTTGCCTTAAAAACGTACATCTAACAGATGGTAGTATGTGGTAATACAATTAATTAAATTTATTTATAATGTGTTTTTATTATGAAAAATATTGGATAGAAAGATTTTTGTATGTTTTCTCAATATTAGCTTTAACTATGCCAAATTTCATAATGATCCATCTGCTTAATTTTCTTAAAAACGGTTAGATTTTCTCTCACATATTAATATATATACATTCTCGTTCAAAATTTCTTATTTTACTTATAATTTATTATATACCAAACAATTCTTACCAGCGAGATCTATAATTTCCTCCTGACTAGCACTGGTAAGGGCTTGTTCATATTCATCACCTAAGTCAATAGTTATTTGTTCTTCTGCATCGCGCACCTTCTCTGGTGGCGGGGGTGGGATCCACTGTAATAAAAATAAACAAAATTAATAAAATACATACAATATTACAATATTATTATATAAAAAAAGAGCTTCCACGCTTTATTTCGCGTAGCAGGGCTTTTTTTATTGATCAAAGGCGGCAAACGAGCACGAGTTACCTTAGAAGGGGGTGGAGATAATGTAGTAGCCACGACAGTTCGCCATCGGAACCATCATATTTTGAAGAAAAGATGAGTTAAAATAGCTAAAACCTGGCTTATATGTCGTCGAACCGGAGCACATCATTAGATATTTGGCGGTTCGTCTTTAACATGATAGTGGTCGTGAATCAGTCGGACGACAAACCTCCTACCATCTAACTACTGCGATACCCTCCTCTTACGGGACGCTACCCAGCGGCGGAGGAAATTGTAGTCTAACCCCGTCCCCTCACAGGGAAAGCTGAGAGAGAACCAGAAAATGTTCTACTTTCCGACCGTATTCAAATCATAGTGCATGTGTGGCGGATTTTAACATCTTACTTACCTTTTTCTTACCAGAGCGGGAAAATGAAGATAATTTAAATATATCCCTAAGTGGGTATCGAATTCACAATCAATCGCGTTCACGATGAGACATTTTCCCGCTACGCTACAATGGGCTTTAATACTCTCTATCTTCTAAATAATATATTATAAACAAATACTATATATATTAATAACATATTGAAAAATATTTTTTTTATATATTTTAGTCTAGTAATCTACAAAAGTCCTTGGAGTCATATGAGTGAACTGAAGTGACATCACTAAAGTAACAAAGATGATGTAGCTTTCAATTAGGTTAACTGCATTGTATCCAAGGCAACCTATCTATATATCTTATAGTGCCAAAGATATTAAATGACAGAATACAATAACATATAATAGCTTCACGCTGTATCCCGTATATAGCAGGGTAGGCAGAGATAACATGACAACCTAGTGTTAAGACACTCCGTTCTATCAAGATTTTCCCTCCCCACTTTCCATTTTTTTTAAGCTTCACGCAGTATCCCGCATATAGCAGGATAGGCAGAGGGAAACTGAGAACCTAGTGTTAAGACACTCCGTTCTCTTACAACAATTCCGTTCCTCACTTTCCGCCGAATCGAGGCATTGCGTGCTGAGTGGCGGAAACTCAACGCCGCGCTTTGCCTTGTTACCAAACCCAGGAAATGAAAATACTAAACTTTACATTTCCTGAAGTGGGATTCGAACCCACAACCTGTCGCGTTTACAATCGCATGCTTGTGCCTCTGCGCCACAACAGGCGTTTCCACCTTATATATTTGATTATACAGATCAGACTATTTATAGAGAATGGAACGTAAATAAAGGAATTATTGGTATTTTAATTATATTTAATTAAAAATAATAAATGACATCAACTTCTCAATTACTGGAATTAATTAAGTCATTTTAAGCAATTTTTTGTATAATAAGTATTACTCATTAGTTATTATTTTAAAAATATTAATAATTTGATAACTGTGCAGAACTAATTATATTCAAATAATCAATCACTCAAGATATGTCATAATTGATAAAGAAATTACAATAAATATGCTTGTAATACACATATAAAACATCATTATTGTGTGGCGGGACAGTGTTTCTTTAAATGGTACTAGGTTCGATTTATACTTAGGGGAATGAATATATTTAATTGCCTTCATTTCCTTTTTCTCAATGATGAACTAAACTAAATAAAATTGGACAATAGTGTCTCAACACTAATTTTGATGAATAGAGAAGAATCTAGATTCTCACTGCTTTTCTATGCCAGAAAAAATTATGAAGCATTTTTTGTAATTTAGTATATATAATTATATTAATATAACTCCTGTCCTGTATAATGACGCCTGTCGTGGCGCAGAGGCACAAGCGTGCGAATGTAAACGCGACAGGTTGTGGGTTCGATTCCCACTCCAGGAAATATAAAATTTAGTATTTTCATTTCTTGGGTTTGGTAACTAGGCCAAGCGCGGCGTTGAGATCCGTCACTCAATACGCAATGCCTCAATATGGCGGAAAGTGGGGAACGGAAATGTTAAAAGAGAATGGAGTGTCTTAACACTAGGTTATTTGGTTCCCTCTGCTTTCCCCGCTATATGCGGGATACAAAGTTAAAATATATATATTAATATATTTATTATGCTTTACTGGTTTGTTAAACTCATTTTGTAAGCCCATATGTAACATGAAGATTGAGTTAATGGTCCATTAATTTGAATTTTGATACACCTATTGCATGTTATATTAATGTATGGTATATTACATACTTAAAACTGTGGAGAATATATGTAATTTGAACTATTTACTATTCCTATTATTGCTGGAATTATTTTTAGCTGTGATTTCTATTATTAGAGCAAAAAAATGAAAATAATTTAAATATAACTACTTCCCGAATGGGAACCGAACTCACATCCACTAGTGCTTATGTTTAGATGCTGTCTCACTGCACTACAATAGCTTCTTTGTGTTGAGAATATAAAGGATCTTTTAGTTGATTATTTATAGTGTTGTCATAGTTGTCACTCGAACTTACACTAACCTATTCACATGTACATACCTTTTTGCCACGTATAACGCCAGCCACATAAGGCTTGACCTCTGGCCGGTCTGGTGTCTCCAATGCTTGCTTGTTAATGTGCTCTATTAACTTTTTGCGATTGAGTGGACCTGTGGGGTCCTTCTCACAAGCGTAATTGTTACGTTGAGAAGGTGGGAGAAAGTTGTCCTGGAAAGATATAACATAATATTAATATGTGGAAGAAAAAACTTGGCTTTTGTTTTATGAAAACTTTGCCGACAGAGTATGACAATTGGCATATTATTATATTAATATGCCAAGTATGTATGTATCAGAAATATATTAAATTAATAAAATAAATATTAATACAATATTATTATTTTGTAAAAACTGATATGTTGACATGTAGCATGTATTTTATATGTTAATGGGGTACTAATATATATTGTCATATATATGTTGTTTGTAGATATATTCACAATATCTATTTTTAACTATGAGGTGTTAATGCTAGTGTCTATAGCCCAGTTTGGTTTGTTTCCTATTTAAACTTCTTTAATGTTTCCTTACAATTCACAGAAAAAAGATAATATGAAACATAAAATTACAATAGTTATTTAAAAAATCTAAGTTCTTAATACATATAAACATTGAGTTAATCACATACATACATCACATTTATATTAATATTTACTATATCTAAAATAAAGACCAAAATATAAAATCATTTTTATCTTAATTTAAAATAAAAATAAAATAATTTTTAACCTTGTGGCTTTGTTATTTCCTTGTGTAATTTAACTTATTATTACAATAATTATTCTATTGCAAACAAGGATGAAGCATATTAAATAATGAACTTTATAGATCATAGTATAACTGTGTGAAGGATGACTGAATAGGAAAATATTATATGCAATGAATATTTTTTAAAAAATCTGTCCATTTTCATTTCTATTTAGCAAAACAAATTAAATATTAAATTGTGAATAACTTATTTGACAACTATTAAAAAAAAAAAATTTTGTAAATTGTGTACTATGGACATAATGCATTCAGCCAAGAGGTACTTTAAAATTAAAAAAAAAAACATTTTTAAATTATTTACTGTAAATTGTAATCAATGCTGTAATAACTAAGAAAACAATTTAACTCATGTTAAACTAGCATTTCTACACTTATAATCTTATCTTGTATTTAATTCAAATTGAGTACACTCAAATTGGAACAACAATTATCATTGATAAGTATTTTGCTAAGTGATAAAAGTTAAGAAGGGCTTAAAGAATTATGTTTTTCTTTATAATTTTGGATAAAAACAATGAATTGTATCATGATTGATATTTATATATTAGAATATTTTAAATATCCAAGATATTGGTTTACTATATGAGTTTAAACAATAAAAACTTTGTCACTCAAATTTTATTAATTATTTAATAAGGTAGTAAATTGATATATTAATTATATAAATCTCAAAATACAGGATGTCAATGTGTGTTACTTTTTCACACAAAAACTACTGAATAAGTCTAGAAGTCTAACAGTAATATGGCTTATACATCGGAATAACAGATTTGGCCATGATACAGAGATTACAATCTATTTGAAAATATAATAAGAGAGTGTACATGAGAGTATACATAATTTCAAGGTTAACAGTTTACTTTTACCTGTTCTTGGACTTGATCATATATTTAACAACACAATTAGTATAGACTGTATAATAATGTTTGGCCTTCAAAGGTACTAATTTATAGTTAAAAATGAACATGAGTCAAAGCATGTTAGAAGTATAAGATAACATATTTTTATGTTTGATATATTCTATTGTTATACATAACCTATCTATACATAAGTTTATAATAAGAAGCTGATATTAAAGTATATGTTAGGTGTTTTTCCTATAATTTAAATTATTAACATGATTTCTCTTCTACATGTATAAGTGTAATTTTAAATAATATTAATAATTATTAGTATTTTTCATATTACTTACATCTGGATCAACCTCCTTCGCGAGCATAGTAAGCTCTTCCTGTGACAACTTGGCTAACAGTTCGTCGACGTCGACTTCATCGTAAGCGGACAGCTCGCGTCCGTACAGCTTGGCCGGCGTCGTCATGGTCGTCGTCTTCGTCGTGGACGACTTCTGCAAAACAATACACCACACTTAGCACTTCAACACGATGCAATCCTTTACGTAAGTACTCTAAATCAAAGGGTATTCAGATAAAACATCGAATTTGACAGGTTTCTGTACACCACACCCACTGTTGTTAATTGATCGATAAATTTGATGACAAAATTATCACAGTTATGTACACGTTTACAGTTAGCGTGTAATATTTTGTTTATCAAATTATAAACAAACTTACTTAATATCTTAAGTTTTAATAGATCGAATTTAATAAATATAATTGAGATAGTCAAGCTTCCACAGCAAACGACAAATACGGACTGGAACTGGAAAATAAAGTCGAATAAAGGAAAGAGAACAGCATAAATTATTGACGTGTGCGACAGAGACAGAAAAAAGCTAGGGAAGGGTACTCATTGTATATATGCATTGGAAAGAAGAAACATCGAATCGATACCGGTTTCTTATCAAGTTCTTTATAAAAAACATAGATGAAGTCACTTTAAAATTGCATTAACAAACAAACATAGATTAATTTGTAATTTTATTACGTTAACAGTTTAGAGGGCTATTTAATTTGTAGACCAGATTCATCTTTTTCTTATTTATATAAGTATATATTATTACACTTAAAATTGATGTAACATTGCCAACCATCAATTATGTATTTTTATATCTTATAATAAATGTTTGTTTCAATTTTTTTTTCTATTATATATATATTTTTAAAATATATTATTTTTAAATACCTATTAAACTGCAACAAATATGGGAAAAATATACAACTGGCCTTATCACCAATAGTTATATGTATATAAATTGAATTTTATTTTTATCATTGATAGACGGAAGGTCTCATTCAAACTAATCGCCAATATTGCACGAGGTCGTGACATTTTATGTGTCATAATTTTCTTTACAATAGGAGGATTGCGCAATAGTCTATTTCATGCCTCGCCTTCTTAATGGCTTGCTGTTATTGAACTTAACAAGATGATTCTTTTGTTAAGTATTACGTTGGTCGTTCGTAAAATATAATGTCATAAACCATATTGAACAATCCAAAGCTATATTATAGTATCTGCATTCTGCTTTAATGTACTTAAATATGGAGCAAATATTGACCATACGAACGTTGTTCCAATGCGTATAAACGAAATCATGATATTGGAATCACTGCCTTTTCTCAACCTTTGAAAATCAACATTATGTTTTAGTATTTACAGTTAACTTATATATCTTTATGAATCTCGCACTCCTTATCACCCTTCAAACAAGAATATTGTTCTTAATTCTTTTTCTTCCTGTTCTATACTCATTAATACCTTTATAGACTAGCTATGTAAGAAATATAAAGATGGAGAGAGGTATTTTGTTGGATGAGTAATTTAACAGAATAGTAGAAAAATAATAAGGATGCATAGATATTATATACTTTTTCGTAAAGTTGTAAATCCTAACGAGAAGGTATATAATATTTTGAATGGCAAGGTAATTGCGTCAGAAATCCAAAACAAAGCATCATTGTCAGTGATTGTAATTTTCTCATATTAGCATAACTTGATATAAAAGATACGAGAGTATTTAACACTATTTAGCGAGATTGTTGAGACTTGAAAGTGAAAGTTCTGTTTATGATACCATCACCATCATGCCTATCTCTTATATTTAATGTTAATATTTTCGTAATTTTATATTAAAAACAAATTTTAAATCGAATCAATTTGTCATGTCAACTTACATACACATTTCTTGTTGTGATATTTTCCTTATGAAATTTAAATGAATGTTTTTTGGAATATGAATATATTTTTTTGTGTATTTTAACTAATAAATATATATAGAATGTTTTTTCATCACAGAAATATATTTTTTGAATATTTTATAGTGGTCCGTGGTCATACATTGTAGAGCTTTTAAAATACTTATTTAAATTGTTGTGATAATCAAATCATTCAAAATATATAAGTACTTGCTTAAAATATAATATGCCGCAGAGAAACCTTTTGCTGAGTGCTTTATTGCTTTGGAATAGTTTTGCTGCATAATGATTGATTCGATAAACGATTGTTCCTGTTGACCACGCAACGCCAGCTCGATCGCTGGCGGACCGCCAGTCTGCTATAATTGGTGGTCGCCACACCAGAGACAAACGGTATTATTAGCTGCACTCTCGGCCACTGGCCTTCCGAACGATATAAATGTAATTCCGGAACAAAAAATATTTTTATTGTTACGATTCGCACTTGACCTATTAAGTAGGGATGTGCTAGAATGCAATACTTAATCCGGTTACAACTTCAACGATTTTTTTAATCGATATAATATTAAAAATTATTATCATATTATGAATCTGTTGAATAGTGAAATAAAATGTCATCTCTATTAAACTAATTTAATAATATAACGGTTAAGTAAAAACGTTAATTTCGAGTGCCGTATAATTGTTCTAATTTATTATTTATTTGATTTTTTTCATTATGTCACTACCATATGGACCACCGGTACCTGTATCTCCGTTAATAAGAGGAATGAGATATGCATTGCTTCTAGCAGGAATCGTATACGGTCGTTTAAAACAAAAACTGTATGAATCGAGGGAAGCTGCGTGGCGGGAAGAGGAAGCCGAGAAAAAGATCATAAGAGATCGGGAAATGGCAAAAATAAAAGCAAAGATCGATGCGGAAGAAAAAGAAAACGTTCGTCTTTTGGAAACAGGCGAATTATTTAAATAAATTTATTATTTAGAATTTGGTCATTGATATTAGAATTACATAAATTTTAATATGTTTTGCAAATTAAATTGCGTAAAAATTGTGTGCTATCGATTCATACATTTATGTAAGCCTCAGAGACAAGAATCAATATTAAATATTCGTTGTGATAAGCTTTTGGATACCTAGACTGTAAAGCGCTTAGACGTAGGTGGTTTTCAATAGTCCATGGGTGTATCATTTATTTAAATTTATTTGTCGTACTGTTTGTTTTATTGCAATCACACTAATGAGTTATTAATATTTGATAACTCATATTAGGATATCTTAACGGTATTGTCATCTTTTAAGAAATAATCAATCAATCAATTTTTATGGACAAAAAATTAATTTGTAGGTATTTTAAATAGAGAAGTAATTATAAAAATTAGTACTTATTATTATTGAGGTCGTCACGGCGCAGTGGGACTGCTTTTGACTGTTAACGCGATTGGTAGTGGATTCAATTCCCACTCGGGGGTAATGATTATTTTTAAATTATCTTAACTCTCTGACTTCCCTGCTGTTTATAGTTATTAACAGTAATCTAGTTCGATAATTTTTGTACTAAGTTAATACTTTCGATAGAATTATATGAGCATTCATATCACGTAATCACTTATCTTCATGTTCAGACTTTAGATGCATGTTCACTTTCGAAGCGAAACTCGAAAGTCACAAAAAGGTTTTCACCACACCATAGTGTTATATCGCAATTATGGCTATTGTATGTTGTTTTACACGTAAGAAATATTTCATGGGTTTCTTTTCTTAAACTTTCTATTATAGACGTATTAAAAGGGAAAATTGATTAACATTGTTGCGTAAGATGTTAAAGTTCACAGTTCATATGTTGTTTAGACAGGTTTAAAATTGCGTTTAGCTTAATGCATTCGTTTTTATCATCGAATGATAATAATTTAATCTTTTGAAGAATTTTTTTTATACAACAGTTTTCGTCTCATTGTCTTTTTATAGGAAAAATCGGGTGAATAAATAAAAAGATAACCTTATTATACCTTCGCCTGGACATTTATAGGACCATAGGAGTTGTGGATGCTTTGCTGGCCGTAGGGGAAAATATTTATGCCACTCGACAACTAAATGTTCCAAATCGTAGCCCTCAACGAAAACCTCAGGAGAAATTATTTAATAATTTGCACATACGTGGATAGAAATTATACAACAAATTAAGCCTTGTCTAGATAGAAGTGCGGTAGTAGGAAAAATATTTAGATGAAAGAATTGATTGAATCAGAATAGAATATCTATGATATATTAAAAATAATCATATAGAATAAGTCGCTATATTTCGCGGCTTCAATTGCGTAGACTATAAATTCTAAAATCCAGTTTTTTGCCCTTTTTGCATGAATATCGAGAAATCCTCTCATAGTGCTCTCCTAAAATCTTTCTAAAGCCAATAATTTCGCCTGTACGTCGTCTGTCAATCAATCAGTAATGCAAGCGATTTATGTATACATATATAGATAGTGAAGAATTGTGGGTTCGATTCCCACTCCAGGAAATGTTAGTATTTTCATTTTCTGGGTTTGGTAACAAGGCAAAGCGCGGCGTTGAGTTCCGCCACTCAGCACGCAATGCCTCAATTCGGCGGAAAGTGGGGAACGGAATTGTTGTACGAGAGCGGAGTGTCTTAACACGAGGTTCTCGGGTTCCCTCTGCTTACCCTGCTATATGCGGGTTGCAGCGTGAAGTTAAAAAAAAAAAGAAGAATTATTAGTTTAGTGAAGCTTTTTTTATTAAAGATAGGCTTACGTCTGATCGTACCAAGCCAGATATGAAGCATAAAAGAAATGTATGTGCAACAAAACAAATTAAAAATGTATAATTTATAAGGCAATGTTTTAAATGTTAATATGTAACTTTCGATTAATTTGAATAGATATAACAATAGAAACAGCCTTGAAGAGAATCGTGATAGAGTTGTATGGAAACAATGCTATCTTTGTTTTGCTGTTTAATTAAATGTTTTGTTCTTGGCCTGGTTTGCTGATTCTTATTTATAGTTTTCTAATAAAATCATACTTTTTATCATAATTTTGTAACAAGAATTAGTTGGAACAGACATGTAGAAAAATATTTCAATATTTTTATCATTTAAACATACGCAGTTATAAAGCATGATTGGGATATAATTTGGGCTTCTTGATATATTAGGAATACTTATAGATTAAAAATAACTAAGCTTGTGAAACGATTGGGGAAAATATAATTTGAAATATTATTAAGTTAGATAAAAATAATATAGTTCAGAGTAATAATACACATGAAATGCAAGACTTTGCAAACGGCAGGATAAAAGGGGTAAAGCCGAGGTTTCACGGAAGATTCAGAAGTTCCCGTGGGCCTTGGCCAGTGGCGGTAGAGGAGGAGGACCGCGAGGTTTTAGTATACGGACGGCCTCTTTACAGCCTGTCCGGAGTACGATATAACCGTCCCGAGTCCGTAACGGATTTCTTCACGTTAAAAAAAAAAAGAATAAAAAGGGTAAAGACTAACGTGTCTATAGTGATTGATTCATATAATCAATCACATAATTAAAAAAGAAATAATTAAGTGTTTTATAACGCCAATTAGCAATATTGTAATTAATTTAATTAGATTTAATTTATGCATATCCATCGTTTTAGAATGTAAGCAAAAAGACTTCAACTTAAGTCACTTCTTTCAATGCTTGCATTTTTTGACAGAATATAATTTTTAATCTGTAGTTATATTTTTTTAATTATAAATCAAACGGAATATTGTCGTTTTCGGCTAACATGGTGTCAGGCGAGAGCCACATTTTTATATATCTAGGTAACAGCCAATTATGGCTGATAGTGATATCTTAAAAAGTTGTTCACCTACATACTGTCAATTCTAATTCATTAAACCAGCCCTCTTAGCTGACAAAATTATGGGTTTTAGGTAAGTCGTTAATGTTTGTTAAATATGTTAAAATTGACATACTTACAATATTTAGGTATCTAATATTTAAAATATCTAATATAATAGGATAACAATATGAATAAAGGTGATTGTGGCTTCATCGGACAAAATTTGTATTCTATTTAGTAGACTACCAAGAGTCATAACTGTTAACTACTTATTTTATAGTATATAATAATGGATGCCAATTAATAATTATTAAAAGTAGCTTTATTCCTTTTCCCGCATAACAGGTTAGGCAGATAGAACCTTGTGTTAAGACATTCCGTTCTCCACTTTTCGCCAGAATTCGAAACATTCAGAACTAAATGCCGTACTTTGTCTTACTAGATTGAGGAATTGAAAAAATATATATATCCCATCACTCCCCCCAATTGGAATCGAACTCATAACAATCGCGATTACAGTCAGACGCTATCCCACTGCGACAAAAGTTCCTCAAATTTTTTTTTAGCTATACGCTGTATCCCACGCTTAGCAGGGTAGGCAGAGGGCCTAGTGGGAGAACCTAGTGTTAATACACTCCGTTCCCCACTTTCCACCGAATTGACGCATTGCGTGCTGAGTGGCGGAATTCGACGCCGCGCTTTACCTTGTTACCAGAGCTAGTAAATGAAAATACTATATATTATTTTTCCTGGAGAAGGTATCGAACCCACAACGTTTGGCGTTTATAGTCGCACGCTTGTGCCTCTGCGTCATGACAGGCCTCTGAATTAGTATAATTAATAATTTTATACTTATTTTATCTAACATCACATATATACCTACTACAAAATCCGGTAACCCATTCACACATGACTGTTTTATGATTTATTCATGTAATGGTAACGTCAAGAAATTTAACAGTATAATCGCGATTCTTACGCATAATTAATCACAGGAAAAGGAGCTCGTTAGTGACTGGAACAAGTTTATACTAAATAGTTCTTATTACATTCAGTATTAGAGTTATGTAGTATGATAAGTTATGGTCCATATGAGCAGTACTTTATCGTGAAGTACCATTTTAAATTATACAACTTTATTAGTTCTTAGGAATTGTATGTGTTAAATACACATACGTAGTATGTAAGATATACGTAAAGGAAAAATTCGGCCTATTTTCCGAATATTATGCGGGTGATGTATAAAATTTGGTATAGTTAGAGTTAATATGGACTAGTGCAGAGGGTCAGTGATTTATTGATTTATCTCTTAAGTTAGCATACAAGTTGCTAAGGCGAATTTTAAGTTTTAAATGTAAAGAAAATTGTACATATTTGAAATATGCAAATTGCATAAACTTTTCAATATTTTAGTAAAAAAGCTACAAAATGAGTTTTTTTTTAACATTTCTTATTACAAAAAATAATTGCACAAACAATCGTAAGAAAAAAAATATTGTTAAGATATTCATAAATTACGACGCTGTCTTTTGAGAACTTTTTAACTAAGAACACGATATTAGATTTCCATTCAGGATAATTTATGTTTAAATTATATTCGTGAGGGACGTCTAAAATTAGATGTTTTTACATTTGGTTTTTACCTAACCTGCTACAATAGGACATTTTTATATCCGAAATAATTTAACGATTATCGAATCGACGAATCACTGCATTTTTTATTTTCTATTTAAAATATTGTATTAACTAAAAATATATTTAGCGTATAATATAAAATAAAAAAATCATAGTGCAATATGTAAAAAAGTCTCAGACGACTTGAGTAACAGACGTTTGACCCCGTCACGGCTTGTTACATATTACGAAGTGTTGAACGTAATCGTTGATATTAAAAAGTTTTCCTGATTTCTTTATTGGGAAACTAACATTTGAATCGATTATTATATTGCTATTCAAATTATATAATGGTGTTGAAATCGATTTAAAATAAACAAATACATGCATATTATCGATTTAAAACTAGTTTGAAAAAATAATGACATCACTAAGTGAAGCATGGACATGACAGATTCACAGATAATGTAAGTAAAAAATAAATATTTTTAGCTAATATAGATTATTAAAGCTCTGTAATTGATGTCGGATATGTAATCATTTAAATAGAAAAAAAATATATTTTATAAAAAACATATTACAATGATAATTAACCGAATTAAAATAAAATATTTTGTATTGCAATTCAATTAGTATACATATTTCGTAATTTCCTAAAGCTTGACTCATGTCCATTGAATGTGTCATCTTTGCAAACTATACTTATGTGAAAGCCCATTAGACAGCTGAGTGTTTGTTTTATTTATCTAATCTCGGTTTAAAATTATTTAGCGATTGTCGCTAAAAGAAAGAGGGACGATGTAAGACGGTTATAAATAAACCTTTACGAAAATAGATTTTTCAAATAGTACGTGGTACGTCATATTTAGTTGCAAGTAATTCTAAAAATGTCCTTGGGCTTTTTTAAAAATTCATTTTAATAACCATTTATTTACGAGCTATTATAATGATGCAGCACTTATATGTAATAGCAACTGTTCACTTTTTTTCTACTATATTATTTTTTTTTTAATTTAATTTTACTTACTCAAAGGAGTAAAATGAAATATTCAGTGAGAATTAAGCTGCTTTTTAAATAGAAATCAAGCTTAAAAAATGTATTAAATTCTGCGTATTATATCTAATATTCCGAAGGAAAACTCTCACCACCTTTCAGTTACATCAGAATCATCACAGAGAAAACAGACATTATTATTTACAAATTATATATTATACACATTTTCTATATCTATTAAATATTCATTACACATATATTATCATTATAAGCATAATATACTGATTTATGATTTTTTTAATGGCTCACTTCCTTAATTTCTTTTACAATTTTCAAGAACTACCGGTTTGGCAATTTAACGTGAGAAATGTGAGTCTTTTGAAGAAAGTTTTATGGCTTCGTAGAATTGTTTTACTTATACAATGCAGGTACATAAATCTGAACATGCCTTTTTTGTTATTTTTTATCTGCCGTCATCTTTATTTTTTGCACAGATAAAAAAGGATATGATCGCATATGAATCAATTCTTACTGTTATTAAACCTACATATACCATATTTTCAATATATTTTTTGACAGATTGAGATTTTAATCTTATGCAGTTTGATACAATTGCGTTTTCTTAGAGTATAATTATTAAAGTGAATAACAGGATCTTAACTAGACTATATAAATTTCATTACATGCCGACGAAAAACTGACATAAATTAAAAAAAAAAAGAAACTGATATTGTCCTTGAGGCTTAAAAAAAAGAAAAAAACTAATTGTTCTCACACTATTTATTTCTTACTAAATCTATAATTAAATAAAATTTAGTAATTTGTTTTGCGAAACGAATAGAATTCCTTTGTGTAATTTTGTTGTTTGTTTAGAAGAAATCGCCATTACGTGATAGCTTATACATTGCGTTATGCGTATTAAGAATTTAAAAAATGCCGTCTTGGCGCAATCGAGCTGAGGTAAACTATATGCAATGGTTATGAGTTCTATATTTTTTTTTAGTTTCACGCTGTATCCCGCAAAATAGCAAGGTAGGCAGGGGGAACCTGAGAACCTAGTGTAGTTATGTATTATTGTTAATATAATACGTGAAGCAAAAACTTTGCATCCCTTTTTACGATAATTACGCGAATGGAGGAGCATGAAACTTGGCACACTTACAGTTTATAAAGCGAATGAGTGCAGAATAATAATATATTTTTTAAAAAATGCATAAAAATATTAAATTAATAAAATAAATATTACACACACTATCATTTCGACATCCATGTTTATAAAAAGTGACATATATGTCGCTAGGCAACGTGTTGTTAACGCGTCTACGGAGACACTAGTACTTATAAATCTCGTCTTCTCCTAATGTGTGGAAAGTAGATAAAAGAGTGATGTATATTTAAGGATTACCACTAGGTACCCCAATAAGTCTTGCATACATATCTTAACCGATTGTCAATAAACATAAAGCAAATCAAACATTCTTTACATAATTGTTCCAATTGTATAATAATTGGAACAAGTAAAAATATTTAAGAAACATAAATAATAATAACGTAGCAGAATTAGAACCTGTGAAATAGGTACCTACTTCATACTTTGCTAGTGGGTCTGACAAAGTTAGTACCGCCATATTTTGTTTTAGTCACAGATTAAGGAACTGTAATCCTTACGATGAACTCAAATCAATTTGTTTATCAATAATATATTATTTATAATCATTATATATCACGTTAAAAATATAACAATGATGACATTTAAAAAAATGAATGAAATTTTTTAACAATGTTCTGATAATAACACATAGATAAAAAAAAAATCCAATTTGATGCTGTCCTATGCAATTTAAATTAATCATTATAATAAAAATATAAGTCTAATTAATTTTTATTTATAATAAATAGGTAACTAAATTTCAAGTAATTTCACTTTAATCGCCTAAAAACATTACTCATGGTTCCTTATAAGTTGTTCCTAAGTGCTGTTTAGGTTTGCGATTTTACAGTCGCATAATTCGAGTGTCCCGTTTCCAAGAACCGGTTCAACGTTATCGAACTGTGCGATCTTGGAAAGTCATCGTTGTGACAAAAACTTACTTGCCGATTTCTTATATCTTTTTAAATTATACATTTTTAGTGCTTATATTGTTGAATAACTATTTCAATCCTAAATTGATTTAGAATTGCAGGTGATTTGATAATAGACCAAGTGTAAAATAAAAAGTTATTCATTCTACGTAATTACTTTTCTAGAATTTCCGGTTTTTGTTGAAAGTGGTTTGTAAAAACAGGTAAATTTCTTGTACTTAATGTGCACCGCCAAGA
This sequence comes from Philaethria dido, assembly GCA_033558755.1. NCBI lineage: Eukaryota > Metazoa > Arthropoda > Insecta > Lepidoptera > Nymphalidae > Philaethria > Philaethria dido. Next base: position 22,787 of record JAKGSA010001295.1, on the reverse strand, counting down.
TGTTACATAAAGAAATTTATCAAATGCTAATAATTTAAAATTTATACAAAAAATGTCCATGTAACACCTGCTGCAGTTAGATAATATTTTTTGTTGACGATAAAGCTTTAAAGAACTCATTTTATTTATATTGGCAGACACTTGTGTTGAGGACGTCGTGGCTCAATGATATTAATATGCCCTTTGTCTGTAAACACGATGATTGTGGGCTCTTTTGGATTCCAACTTGAGGAATAATAATATTTTTTTATTGGGGCCATCGTGACGCAGTGGGATAGCGTCTGAATGTATTCCCACTTATTCGTACTGAAAAGACAAAAGTGTGTCGCATTCGGGCGGAAAACAGCAAACAGTGTCTTGACACTAGGTTCTCCCTAGCCACTCTGATATGCAGGAAGAAACGTTAAGCTGTCTGTTACATTTGTGTGGTAAATATAATTGACAGTAATAACCGACATGAATATTTAAACTGTAATAATAGTAATATTATACATATATTATATTTTTCATCTAATTTGAGTATTGTCACCTGTCCTTATACATTATAATAATTTAAAGTAAAAGACGAAAGTATTACATTATCACTATACAAAAAAAATCGTATCCTATACTGCTTGAACTCAAGGCCGGATTAGGCCTAACCTAAGGTTATCTTATATCTGCCTATATAAAAAAATATAATACGTAACTTACACGTACAACTCCTCTTTTTTTTTAGTTTCACACTGTATCCCGCACATAGCAGGGTAGATATAGAGAACCTTATGTTAAGACACTGCGTTCTCCTTTAACATTTCCGTTCCCCACTTTCCGCCGAATTGAGGCATTGTGGGCTGAGGCTGGCGGAACTCAACGCCGCGCTTTGCCTTATTACTAGAGTGAGAAAATGAAAATACTAAATATTATTGAATATTTTCATTTCCTGGAGTGGGAATTGAACCCACAACCTGTGGCGCTTACAGTCGCACGACAGGCCTCAATATACAAATTCGTTATATAATATATAAAATATTTCAATTCTGATAAGCGTATAGTTAAATCGCATTTCGCAGTCAAATGGATACAAAAGCGTTCATTTAAATACCGCAATCGGATTGATTGGTCTCGGTATGGAATGCCTTACAAACCTAGTTTACAATTTTCACGTTGGATTCCTAATATAAGTTACGCGTAATTTTTATATTTTATTAAATAACTGTTTATTAAAAAAATAACTGGTTTAAGTTCAACTTAAAACTTATAAGGAAGCTTTGAGCATAGCGAAGTAGTAGCATTTTCGCCTCAATAAAATTTCATTGTTCACTTTAATATCAGATTTATGATGTGTTCCGGTTCGATTATATGTCAGCCAGGTTTTCCCCATTCCCACCCATCCATTCCCCAGAATATAGTGTTTCCGGTCACAATATTATTTCCTCTCCTTCCCATCTGAACACTAGATAGGCAACGCATTTACAACTGCTCTGGTGTTGTAGATGTCTATGGGCGAAGATAACCACTTACCATCAGATGGTCCTTCTGCTCGTTTGCCATCTTATATCAATAAAAAATATAGAACGTCAATTAGATTTATGTATCTATTACTAGAACTTCAATTCGAATTATATCAAAAATTGTATAAATAGAAATATGTATGAAATATATATCTAAATAAAGTATAATTAAAATTAAAAGAATAGTAGAGTTTATCATCTAACAGTTGACACTTCCTTGTTAAACATAAACTTACATAATACAAACCATACATATGA
>JAKGSA010001295.1:820-20915 GCA_033558755.1 Philaethria dido | reverse complement strand
ATGGATAACGGATGGCAAACGAGCAGAAGGACCACCTGATGGTAAGTGGATACCTTCGCCAATGAACATCTACAACACCAGAGCTGTTGTAGATGCGTTGCCAACCTAGAGGATACAGATGGAAGAGGAGGACAATGTAGTAGTCCGTTCTCGGAACCACCACAATTTGGGGAAAGGATGGGTGGGAATGGGAAAACCTGGCTTACATGCCATCGAACCGGAACACATCATAAGATATTTGGCGGTTCGTCTTTGACATGATAGTGGTCGCGAGCCAGACGGAGGACGAACCTCCTACCATTGTATTTCATTAAAATAAGTATAACATTTTTAATATAACATTTTGATCTGATATAATTAATTGATTTAAGCAAATTAAAATCTTTCACGTTTTACAATTTATATGGTATCCTGCAAGTTAATTCATACACAATTATGTGAGTTACATAAATTTTGCTATTTACACTTATCATTTATCAAATATTTCCCTTCTGCGAAGCATTTGCTTGCGGCGTAACATATTCGTCCTTTCCTAACGCCTACTTAGAGGTGTTCCGTACCTGCTGGATGCCGGAATAAAGTGTAATATTTTATTTAAAACCTTGAGTAGAAGGAAATTTACATACATATATTTTCGATATATTTTCTTGCATTTAATAATTTTAAAAGCCCACAAGCTTTCTGTACGGACAAACAGGCCAATAATTATAATATTAGAACTTTTCATTTTGTAACCATTTCTTTAAACAACCATTTAAACCATGTAAACAAGAATAAAATTTTATGCAAACATCAGTGAGACGGCGTCTAGGTGTGAACACAATTGGACGTGGATTCGATTTCCACTCGGGGAAATTATTATATTTTTATACATACATACATAGCTTTACGCATCCCGCATATGGCAAGGTAGGCAAAGGGAACCTAGTTTTAAGATAACCCGTTTCGTACTTTCCGCCGAATTGAGGCATTGCGTGCTGAGTGGCAGAACTCAACGACGCGCATTGCCTTGTTACCAAACCTAGGAAATGAAAAATTCCATTTCCTGGAGTTATATTTTAATTATTATGTTCTGGTAGGACAACTTGCGGCGTTAAGTTCCGCCACTTAACACGCAGCGTCTCAAATTCGGTCGGAAAGAGGAGACCGGAGTGTCTTTACTCTAGATGCTGTTCGGAATGAAGTGTGAACCTATAAAAAACATATTTTTCGTTGGCTCCATTATTTTTATATTTATATATATTTGTATAATTTAGTACACTTTGTAACTAACAGAGTCGTGTTGAAAATACTACCGTGTGATAATTTTAGAACGGTTTCCCCCGCCTACTTACAATGGTTGTTAATGTTTTGTTTTAAACGATTCGCTCATTATTGTCTTTGTTAAATGTTGGAGAGACAGGAAGGGGAAGCGAGTGATATCTTGTTCTTTGTATGCTTTGAAGTTGTCTGTTATATGAAAAGTTATACTTTTTATTTTTAAGGGACTTTAAGTATTTTAAGGGGTCCCTCTATAAGAAAATAGATTAGGCTGTGGAACTCTGTTCTACACTTTAATTAAATATAGAAAGGAATACCTGTACATAATTACATCCTTACTAATATTATAAATTCGAAAGTACTCTCTGTCTGTCTGTCTGTTACGCTTTCACGCCTAATCCACTGAACCGATTTTGATGAAATTCGGTATAAAGATAGAACTGAACTTGGGAAAAGGACATAGGATACTTTTATCGCGAAAAAATGATAGGGGTTGAAATAGGGGATGAAAGTTTGTATGGAAGTTCCTTATTGTCAAACATAAAATAATGTAAGATTGTTTAACTGTTTGCTTTGACACATAAAATACTTAACCAATTTGACAAATAGTCTGGGCAGCAGGAAAGACTATAGGATACTCCTTATCATATCAGCGCGATATGGCCGAATTTCACGCGGGCGAAGCCGCTGGCGGAAATAGTATACTATATTTTGTTCGTCTTCACGCTTTTTCCGCATAGCTGGGTGGTCAGAGATTACTTTTCATCTGAAAACAAGACATTGCATGTTGGTTGGTGCAACTCAACGCCGCGGTTTGTATAACCAAAGGGGAAATGTAACTTAAATATAAATTAAATCATTCCTCCGAGTGGGAATCGAACCCACTACTAATCTCGTTACACATACTGACATGCTGTCCCATTGTGATACGAAGGGCTCTATTCTATTATATAATTTATAAATATAAATATTTTTCTAAACGAAATTTAAAGTTATGAATGTCGCGGTCGTATAACTATTAATTGAAAGGGCAGAATAATACTGTTTGCATTATTGGCGTGTTTTAGGTTAAAGACTTGTGAATTTGCACGCTTTTTTCATGAAAATAATTTCGATATTACAACTCCACAATGGGAATCAAACCTACAACCACTCGCGTTTACCTCATAATATTAGTATAGGGGTGTTATTATTCATCTTCGCTTTTATGTTTTTAGCTAATTATTATTTTAAAATATTAGGGAAGTCTTTAACATTTTTATTGAAATATCCCACGCAACTATTGTAAAAATAGATTTATATAGATATTTATGTCAACACGTTTTTTTGGCAAGATGCTAATAGTTGGCATTTTTTACAATTGGTAATTAGCAAATATTTTCCATACTCAAATATATTGTTTATGAAAAAAAGACATTTAATGATTCTCTATGGAATTAGATTTTACGAAAATGGAAAAAAAGACATAAATTGGATGTTTTCTTTATACTATTACAATGAATACAGTGGACATTGCGACCGAGCAAGGTCGAGACGCCCACAACGAAATGATAAATATTTTGACTCATTTCCTATGTAGGTCTAGGTAGATAGATTCAAGAGATAATTCATATCAAAAATGTGACATCAAAGATTTGTGTTTCTGGCATTAGAGAAGTCAAATACAGTTCTGTTGATTGCTGGTAGTAAAATATCTCAATAACAATTCTGTTTTTCACGGCTCCGATGGAATTTATTGGGGTTTTTATATATTTTTTACACGAGCAAAATCCACTTTAGCATTTCAGCAAAACAATAAACATTTACTTGCTTACTTGAACCTTGGACTATTTGATTTTATTATAATAAATAAAAAAAATAGAATGAATTTATATTTATACTATACTAATAATATAAATGTGAATCAGTCACGCAGAAACGGCTGAACAAATTTGAATGAAATTTAGCACACAGACAATTTATTGCCCCAATTAACATACATAGAAGGTTACTTCAATTTTCAAGGCCAATATGATGAGGGTAGAGGCAGAATCTATATACATAGATCCACTATTTTTTTATTATTTGACATAAAAAATTGAAGCGATCGTGGCAGCATCTTACTCTCAATGGAATCATTGTAGCTTCTTTATATTTATTGCAGCGTTGTGTTCCGTCAGCGCAGTGTTTCGAAATTGGGCAGAAAGTGAAAAATGTATTTGCATTAGTTTCTATGTGCCTACCATGTTATTAGCGGAAGTAGCGTGAAGCTAAGAAATAATTTAAAATTGTTGTGACCTTCCTTAACCTGTGGCCTCTTAGTCTTGTTACCTAATAGTTAATTGATGACCTTAGTAAAGGTCATAAGTTTTACTTTTACTCAATAAAAAACTACATGAGATACAATGATATATTTTTAATGTAAATAAAATAAAAATAATAAATATTCACCAGTTAACCGATCACTGCTAAAGAAATATTGAGTAGATTACGATCAGACGGTTATTTGTCAAGTTGATTTATCCTTATTATTTATTTTAAAAAGATTTTTTTTTTCACAAAGAAAAAAGGAATAATTTGATACAATTAAAGATTGGCTATAAAATTTATTGTCTGCAAATCGCGCAAATATTTTCAGTGCTGAAACGCTGTCAACATGTACTTAAATATTTCATAATTTTATGAACGCTTAAATCTTCCGGTCTTAGAATAGCTGAGATAAAATTATAGGTTTATTACTGTAACTGTAGAACATAATCAAAGTAAGTATACAATTTGGCAAGAGATAATGATATATGCTTCACGCTGTATCCAGCACATAGCAGGGTAGGCAGAAGGAGGTGTTAAGACACTCCGTTCCCCACTTTCCGCCGAATTGAGGCATTGCGTGCTGAATGGTGGAACTCAACGCCGCGCTTTGCCTTGTTGCCAAACCCAAGAAATGAAAAATTACATTTCCTGGAGTGGGAATCGAACCCACAACCTGTCGCGTTTACAGTCGCATGCTTGTGCCTCTGCGCCATGACAGGCGTTAAATAATGATATAATGTTTAAACATTTTTGAAATTGTTGTTTATACATTTGGGATGAGAAAAAAGTTACATACAGTTATGTTATTTTCCTGAAAGTGTGGGGTGCTCTGTACAACATTTTAAAACTAATTCTATATTTCGTAAAACTAATATTAAAATTCATAACAAATGATTGATATTAATTACTCGATAAATACCCTATGCTTTTTAAAACAGTAGCATAACTTTTATTAAAGCATTTTATTTTTATAGTAAGAATATTTTTTAGTTTAATTAGCTATAAAATCGAGGTTTTTACTTTTTAAACGATAGTTTAAAAAGTATTATTCATCAAAAATATTAATAAATGATAATTTATTAATATTGTTGATGAATAAAAAGAATTAAATCAAGACTTTGAATCATAACCATGACGCTTTTCATTCAAAGTTAAAGCTTTTTCAATGGGAATATAAAAAAATTATAATGACAACATCATTTCGGTTACATAAGAACAAATTATATATTTATTACCTTAATATACTTATTACCTAAATTATAAATTTTATTTTATTACCTTAAGAAGTATGTATTGTTTCTACTAAGTATAGTAAGTATAGTAGTAACAATTTGCCGCAACTTCGTTTGCGTGAACTTTATGATCGTAGAAATACTATTTCCATTTCCATCTTTCTTAATTTTTATGGTAAAACGTTTCATATTCTATCTTCTCACTACCGTAAGTATTTCAGGGAATCCTTTCTCAATGCCCCTTTACACTCCCCGAATAGATCTATATGTGAAATTTTATGCTTTCAATGACCAGTGGTTTTTTTTGCTTCGGTCTTAATGTTTATTTGTACAATCACTCCAAATAATAGTAGAGATTTTGAATATATTGTGAATGGACAATAAACCCTGGTTAGGACTATAATATTTTTTCGTTTCCGTAATAATTTTGAAAAAATTTCTTAGTGCGCCCCTACAGACCTCAAAGAGCCTACATGTCAATTCACAGCTTTCTATGGCCAGTAGTTTCACCTCAACGTTGTCTGTCAGTCACTCAGTATCGCAAGTTTATTTATTGTATAGATAGATGATTACCGTCTTGCTCTGTTAAGGACACACTATTTCAATGTGTATTCGTCATATGCTAGGTCATTTGTCTACATTTCATTATAATTGGTCAAGCAATAAGGAAACCACGCATCAACGCTTTATAATTTACTATTTTGACTGACGTTTTCGGCAGGTTTTTTTTGAAATAGACAAGTTTAAAATTATTTTTATTTTCATCTCCATTATATAAACATCAACATGACATAAAACACGATATAATTAAATACAGTGTTGTTGACTTTGGGTTGCATTAGCGGCCATGGATCGACTGACTCATACTTTGAGTCATTATAATCGTAGCTTTCATATATATAGATCGCAGATATATTTTTTATTTTAAAAATTTAGTATTAATATTTCATTCGTAAGAATATTCCATGTTTTTATATTACATATATTTCTTACGTCATGCGGGTTTCTTCTCCATCCTTCAGTTTTTAATCAAGCAAAAATTTGGCATGATCTGCGGCGGAACCCAACGCTGCATCATTACTAACCAGACTGTAGAATAAATATCGAATTTGAACCTATTGTGACCAATCATGCATATTCTAAAGGCGCCAAAATAGAAACACGTCTGCTAGCTTTTTTGTCGTATATACAGCCAGGCGCTGTCTCACTGCGCAATGATAGTATTTTTTTAAATATTTATTTAAAATTACATCCAAGCCATATTTTATATTTTTTTTTGATTAAATTGATGATATATTTACGAGTACATATATTATAAGTTATTTAATTGCATGGTTTTTTTTTAACTTCACGCTGTATCCCGCATATAGCGGGGTAGGCAGAGGGGAACCAGAGAATCTAGTGTTAAGACACTCCATTCTCTTTCAACATTTCCGTCTCCCACTTTCCGTCAAATTGAGGCATTGCGTGTTGAGTGGCGGAACCCAACGCCGCCCTTTGCCTTGTGACCAAACCCAAAAAATGAAAATACTAAATTTTACATTTCCTGGAGTGGGAAACGAACCTGTCGCGTTTTCAGTCGCACGCTTGTGCCTCTGCGCCACGACAGGCGTAACAATAACGATTATATATAGACAATTCAATAAAGGAACGAAATTCCAAAATAATGGAAGCATAGTAGTGCGTAAGTGATTGAATTGACAATAAAAAGAGATTTTCTCTCAACAAGCGCCTTTAAAAATAAATATATATAAAAACGACACCATACTATGTCACAACTTTATAACAAACATCTTACAATTGACCTTTTTGACTAAATTCTTATCGCGTCTATTTTTAAACAACCTTGTTTCAAATATTTATAGCTTGCTTTTATTTGATTTCCAAAAATGTACCTATCCCGCGGGGAAGAGCGGGACGATCTATTTTAGATGCTAAAACTGCTGAATTCCAATAAGACGTAAGTAAATGTTGATTTGCTGAACGATTTTCAACTTTATAACCCATTATATAAAGGTTTTAGGCATATATTAGATCAAGTATTACACGCCCATTGTTTTGTTACAGTCTATGATGCTATTGAACTGTTTGATGGGAAATTGTCTTAGAGAATTTATTCTTTAATATAGCGCATCTTAACGTTAGGTTATATTTTTGGCGAAACTCCACATTCCTGAATGTATTTTTTCCAGTTTTTTTCATTCGAAGTCACGAGTTGAGTGAATATTTAAATTTAAATTATTATGGAGTCAATTAATTGTTATTTTTTATAGGTGGTAGGAGGTTCGTCCTCCGACTGGCTCGCGACCACTATCATGTCAAAGACGAACCGCTATCTCATAATATCTTATGATGTGTTCCGGTTCGATGGCATGTAAGCCAGGTTTTCCCCTTTCCCACCCATTCTTTCCCAAAAATGTGGTGGTTCCGATAGCGGACTACTACATTATCCGCCCCTTCCGTCTCTATCCTCTAGGTTGGCAACGCATCTACAACATCTCTGGTGGTGTAGATGTTCATGGGCGAAGGTAACCACTTACCATCAGGTGGTCCTTCTGCTCGTTTGCCATCCGTTATCCATAAAAAAAAAAAAAATGTATGTATGCTGTATTTTAGATAAAGACTAATGAAACAAATTGTATCACAAAAAACCTTACTGTGAGGCGCTAATGTGATTCATTTTCCTAACTCTAATATAACTTCTAAATATAATTATTTATAATATACGTAGAATGTTTCCCCAATCAAAGAAATAAAAATTGGCTTTGGAACCTGCCACTGAAAACACAAGATTTTTAAATTGGCGGAAAGTAACGACCGGAGTTACTTCTCATTAGCTTTTAAGTCTTCATGCCAAATGCTCATTATAATAATAATTATATGAACAAAATATACTTATATGTTAACATTATATATATTTTTAATTTTTATCTAATTTAAAAAAAATACCGCAATGAAAGAGGCTCTTAAACAAATTCTTAAACGCTGTCATATTTTGGCCCAGACGTATTGTATTTAGATTGGTTGTCGTAGATAATTAGCACTTTCGTCGGCTGTCATCGTGCTGCGTCCTCTGTTGAAACTGTTTGATGTATAACCAAAAATACAAATCCATTCATACAAAAATAAACCATATTACGAGAGCAAAGACGTCATTATTGCGTTTACAATGTCCAATGGGACCACTGTGCGTACGAGATACTGTCGTACACTAAGTCTTGTTGACAATTATAGTTCTAAGTGGTAGTTAGTTAAAGATATTTCGACGTGAAGACTAAAATGTTAACCGTTTGTCACTTCAGGTGTGAATCCTAGCAATATTTGTTCCGCCATTTGTAAAAGCTCTTTGAGTGAGCTTTATCTAGTGTCTCTTGACTTTATTGGCACCACTTATCTGATGTAAGATTGAAGTTATGAGGGTATCATTCATAGATGAATATTCATCTTGTTTTAAAAGCTCTATAATGTAATAAGCTTAAAGCTTTAGATAAATTCCTTAAAGTTTCTTAGTAGTTCTCATATGCATAACAACAAATTTTACATTTTTTAAGGGTTTTTCTTTATGAACTGTGATTTCTAACGTATCAATGTAATCTTTGGCCAGTACATATAAATTATCCTTTGTAATTCTCAAATTTACATTTATTTAATATGTAATATTTGGTGGTAGGAGGTTCGTCCTCCGTCTGGCTCGCGACCACTATCATGTCAAAGACGAACCGCCAAATATCTTATGATGTGTTCCGGTTCGATGGCATGTAAGCCAGGATTTCCCCTTTCCCACCCATCCTTTCCCCAAAAATGTGGTGGTTCCGATAGCGTGACTACTACATTATCCCTCCTTCCATCTGTATCCTCTAGGTTGGCAAACGCATCTAGTACATCTCTTGTGTTGTAGATGTTCATGGGTTTAAAGGTAACCACTCCTACCATCATCAGGGAGGTCCTTTCCCTGCTCGCTCTGGGCCATCCTCGGTATCCATAAAAAAAAAAAAAAAAAAAAATGTAATATGTATATGGATAAAAATAGTATTTTGCGGTTCACAAAAAAATAAATAAGATACAGACTTATTACAGTGATCTGTTCGTACAGAGCCAGTGAATATTTTTTCAGTTTCAGTTAGCATATTCTTGGATATGTTGTAAAAATAAAAAATATGTACATCTATATATAAAGGTGGTGGTATATGTAGGTTGAATTGTGCACGATAGATTTGAGTTAAAGCTGAGCTTCTTAACTCAAGTGTATGTTTTTTTCATTTATTAGTCTAATTACAATTTAAAGCGCATTACCTAATGCCCAGTGTCCTGTTTTTGGGCGGAATGTGAATAAAGGTGTGATATTTTAGTAGTTTTCACCAACTCCCAGTTTAAGTGGATATTCTAAATGCTCGTAAAAAGAAAACAAACTAAACAAAAGGATATAAAAGGTTAAAGGTAAAGATTCTTAGTTTAAAAGCTTATATCAAAAATACCTTTCTTTATATAGGTGCTTAAAAACAATGTAAATGCACCTACAGATCCTTCAGAAATAAACTGAAAAAGACTGTCGTTACTCAGTGGGAAAGCATCGTCTGTAAACGCAATTGGGATTGTGGGTTCGATCTCCTCACTTAGGTAATGATCATATTTAAATTAATTTCCTCATTCCGCTCTAGTAAGACAGTGGCGTTGAGTTCCGCAACGTACTATTCCATTATTAGACACTAAATTCGTTTTGAATAACGTGCTATGCGGGAAAAAGCGTGAAGATGCAAACTATATATTTAGAAATTAGACGAAACGTGACACTCAGGTGAGAAATACCTTTGAACTCAGACCGACGAGTGTCAGACAATCGATGTAGGTTAGCGTACTGAGTGGTGGGACGTTGTATTTCTAGCTATTCCCCACAATCACAAATATAAACATTGCTTTGAGGGCGTCGGGGGCAAGCTGGACCCCGGTCACCTCCCATTCCTAGTCCGCACCAAATACTCATGTTTTTCTTAATTTTATTTGGGCTTTACTGAAAAACCTTGGGTGATAAAGAATTTTGAAACGAAGTAGTTTTTGAAAGCTTGAGCTTAAATGGACCGTTAATGACCAGAGAAATGTGTGTATTACTTCTTTCGGATAATAGGAGTATCGAAGCTTTTATTTCTCCGTCTGAGCTTTTACGAGGCAATTTTCGTTTTAGAATAAGCATGAAACGAACTGCGTATAAATCAATATAAAAAAGTGACTAGATATATGATGTTTATATATTAATTGTTCAAAAAATTAGTATGTGTATTAAGTTGATTGCAAAGGAAAGTAAAAACGAGGTTGTATCATTTCTTTTGATGAGCTTCAAGCCTTTCCCGCATACAGTAGAGTAGTCAGAGAAACCAAGTGTCAAAACACTCCCTTCTGCATTTTCCGCACAAATTTGAGGAGATATATTGTATATTACATTGATAAGCATAGCTTCACGCTGTATCCCGCACTACAAGTAGGTAGGCAGAAATGAACCTAGTGCTTAAGACACCGCTCTCCACTTTACGCAGAAATAAGGCATTGCGTTCGTGAGTGATGAAAATTCCATTTCCTGGAGTGGGGAATCGAGTCCCACAACCTGTCGCGTTTACAGTCACACGCTTGTGCTTCTGCGCCACGACAGGCGTTTCTTTTTATTATTTTTATAATTATATAGTAAAGTTGGTCAAACAGCTTCTAGAACATACTTGTTAGTCGATCGTCGTTTTAGTAGCAACATAGTAAGAAAGCAAGTCATAGAGGTGAGCATTTATATTGAAGTACATACCTAAAGATGCTTGCGCCATATGGCTATTTGAACGTACTGTATTTTCAAATTTCATGGAATTATATTTATATTTGATCTCATTACCTTTATTGATATTTTACCTCCTTAGTTTTATATTATATGTTATATAAAAACTAGATAATGTTATACCTATCTACCCAACTTCACGTTTTATCCCAGAAAAGAGAGACGGCTCATCATAGCTGTATATTTATTGTAAAAATTATTTGAAAAGAGTAACTGTTGAGTTTTTTGCCGGCTCTTTGCAGCAGAACTGAGTTCCGAGCCTGTTAGACCGACACGACTGACACCTTGTAGATTGACGATTCGAAAGTGCTTCTTGTAATAAGCCTACTTGAATAAAGAATATTTTGATTTTGATTTTTGATTTTATTCCTGGCCAATTCTCAAATTATACAAAATTTATTTGATTTGTAAAGCTTATGTTAATATATTAATTAGATAGAGTATGTAAAGTATAAGCTATATTACTCTATAATTTCATTTAAATCTGTTCAGTAACTTTTGTGTGAAAGATAACAAACTCCATACATTCTTACAAACTTGCGCATTTATTAACTATAATTGTCAAAGTCAAAGTCAAAAGTCAAATAATTTTATTCAAAATAAGAAGTTACAAGCTTCATTTTTTTGAACGTCAAACAATTTTACCACCGGTTCACTAAATTTAATGCCTCAGACCTGAGAAGAACTTCGGCGCAAGAAACTCAGCGCGGGACTATTTTTTTTTTCTTTTTTTTTTTTTATAGTCTTCGACAATGGTTTACACTCCTTTATTATTGGGCAATGATACCTTTGAACAGACTGAGCGAGCATTTTCATCTCTGGGTGTGTTATCATTTATAAAAACTACCAATTAGGTAATAACCTTTAACACACAAACGTCTTTTTTTACAATTTTTTTTTTAAATTAAATGGAAAGTTCGGACTTTTTCTGGGATCCTATTGTAAAAACTGTTTGAAAGATATACGTAGTTCGGTGGTTGGGTTACAAAAATGGACAAGATCTACATACATCTATGTTAATATATCTAATAAGTAAAATTATTTAAATTGATACAAAAAATATAACTGTATTAAATTTACACAATTAAATATGACAAACAGTTGTGTCGCCCGTATCAAATCGCGGGGGCACATCAGGTAGAATGTGGGAGTGTCAAAAAAAAAAGCATATATCTATGTATTTTTTGGTTGTTTTGGATAATATTTAAGAAAATAATTTATTTTTAATGATTTGGTTATCTGGTTATTCATATAAAAATGACATGATAGGGTTCTTGAATCAAATCTATTCATATCAAATTTCTTGACGCAAATAATGTCTATAGGATTTTAGGATTATAGGATTTTATGAAAAAAAAAAACGCACTCAAATAAAGTGCAATAAAAAGTGAGCTTAAATTAGTTTTTTAGTGAGTACAAAGTAGTTTTTTGAGTTATTACAAATAACTCAAAAACTAATTGTCAGATCTTAACTAAATTTATTTTTTATATGCTTCTGCACTAGCTATCATATAAAAAAGGATTATCAAAATTGGTTCACCCAGCAAACAAATATGCTACCGCATATGCACACGTTCTGTGTGCATATGCGGTATATAGCCGTATTGAAAACCTCCAGCTTTTGTTAAAATTTTTGTTGTTTTGGTTAAAAAAATATCTAAAATAGCACAACCATATGGAATACCAATTTGTATGAATTAGATTATTCTAATATTCAGTTTTTGATCTTAAAAATATATAATTGTATGTACGCCGTGTCAAGGAAACGAAACACTGTTACAGAAAGTGGAGCAGCTAGTACAATAAATCAAAATATTGTGTTTACCCTGATTTTAACATCAAATCTGCTTTTAGAATAGCTGCTGAAACACACACATTTTAAAAATATTGAAATAATTAATGAATGTGGGAGTGGAAAGTGAGAGTTTATTTTGTGGATAGCATTTTTTTCCAGCTTCACGGTTTTCTTTATACCGAGATATTCTGATTTTTGATTTCCCTCTAAATTACAAGACATAAAACAAGACATTGCGTGTGGCTGAACTCAACTTAACGTATCTTGACCAGAAGGGGAAATGAATATAATTTTAAGTATAATTTTTTATTCGAGTAACAATTGAACTCACAATTGTTGTCGTTTGATGCTTGCTTGATACTTTAAAATACCTACAAAATTTCAAACATCATCAATCTTTCATTATTATTTCAATATTTCATCAGAACCGTCGTGACTCAGTTCAGAAATGTCTGACTACAAGTGACTGTTCTATGTTCAAGTCCGACTTAAGGGCTTTTGTTGGACCGAAAGCGAGGTTAAATTTCGCAATTTCACACGCAATATTCCTTAATTCAAAGCACTGCGTTAAGTTCCGCAATCCTCTCTGACTATCTAATTTCCCTCATACTACCTTACCTCTACCTTACGTGATAAGCGTTTCTTAAAAATAACGATTCGGTTTCTATTACCCAAAATGTGGAAATCATGCAAGAAAAAGAAAATCTATGCTTATAAAACATTGAATTGTAACAAAGGATGTAGCGTGTAGTAACCGTTATGCCGTCAGCAGGTACACGAATAGCTCCGAAACATATTGAGTCACGGCCACGTTGAAGCAAGAGCCCTTCTTAATTATAAATAAAAAATATATTTCATGACAAGAAAACATAAGAACAACATGTGGATAGTTTTCATGATATAATTTTCTTTGAAGGAAATCCATTTAAGTCTGATATTAGGTCAATGATTAGGAAATAAAGTATACTAATACTATAGTATTCATATAAAAAAGGTAACATTTTTAAAGATATGTGCTTAAATGTCTTAGAATAATAATAATTTGACTTTATAGTATGACCAATAGTAACAATGCCAAGTAAAAGTTTACATTAAAGGAAAAAATATGCTTCACGCTTTATCCCGTATAGAAGGGTAGTAAAAAAAAGGCTAGTGACAAGATACTCTATTCGCCGTTTTTCGCCGCTTTATTAAAAGACGGAACTCAACGCCGTACTTTATCAGAAGGGAGTAACGAAAGTAATTTAAGTGTTATCCAATGATAATACCAAGTGGGAATCCCACGTCGATGGCCCCCATTTATGCCATAACTTAAATAACGTGTTAATTTCCTTGTTACTTTGTTCGCAAAAATGTTTACAAGAATCTAACCTCATACATGTAGTGTACTAAGACATACAAATTATTCGTTGAATAGATCGTAAAACTGAGTAGCGGGAACGTTTCCTATTCTTCAAACCAAGGCAATATTTCTCAATATAACAGTATGAGGACTCCATTGTCCACCATCACAATGGATGTAATCTTTAAGAATCTTTTACGATGTGGCACATAAGAGTTACTGGGAAAATGAATTTTCTATATAGTAAATTCCTAGGCATATATTATATTTATTTAGAAACAAATATTTTTAAATAAATTTTTCTGTATTTCTGCGGATGGAATAGAATCAGAATAAACCGCGTTCTCTGCTTTCGGTCATTTATAGATGATTTAGAAAAATAACGAGTATATTTAATCTTCGCCACGATCCAAAAAAGCCAAAATATTTTTTGAGACATCTTCTCCATGATCAATCTTTGGATCCCTTTTTATAAAATGTGTATCTAAGTAGGAGTATCAAAATTGGCATATATATAGTGTACATGGAGAAAAAGAGCAAAAGTCATTTTTTTATAGAAATGAATCGGAAATATGTACATAGAAATAAAAAAATATATATTTAAGTTCAGTTCAGTTCAGTCCTTATACTATAGTGCTTCGAACGTAAAATAATATTTATCAGTTCGACATACACTTTTGTACAAAGTGACATGACATCAATGGCAACATGTATTTTACAAATCAATGTGACTAGTACATATAAATGTTTTCCTTTATAAACATCACGATTCCGTATTTGAATCGGTGAGTGCAGAAACAACGTAAGTCCGGATTTTCAAATTTTGCAGGAGGGAGAAAAACAACACGCATCTTGATTTTCTAAGCTGGTTTAAATCGATAACGATTTATTGCATTTTTGTGACTTACGTTGGTTCTGCACTCACCGATTCATTTATAGGGTACCAAAGAAATGTGTTTTCTTTGTAATTAATTATTTACATTTATTTATTACTGGAGTAATTCCGCGTAAATAGTTAAATATTTTTATCTTAGACTTTTAAGATAATATCATATACGTAATTAGGCAAAAAATAAAAAAATGCAATGCAAGCAATATACATGTTAAGGAAACGACGTATTTAGCATTTAAACTGAAGTCACGAGCGGATGAACGCACGACTTCCACATCACGCCTGTGTTCTATACGAGGCAATTATTGACTGACTGTATATATAGTCCATTTATAGACTTAAAACCAGAATAAATGTCTTAAAAATTACTTTCTTTCTTTCTCTTAGCTTCATGCTGTATCCCGCATATAGCAGGGTAGGCACAGGAAACCAGAGAATCTAGTGTTAAGACACTCCGTTACAAAATTACTTATATTTTTTAAATTTAACGATTCCAGTCTAGTTTAGTGTAGTCTACTTCCCCAAGGTTTTCCCATTATCTTTAGCTTTTAATGAAAAAAATATGTTGATGTAAAAAATTGTTGTTGTTTATGATTTTATTGACTTCATGAGTTTTTGTATAGCTATTTATATATTAATTCTAGACTTATTAAATATAATTACTTATTTGTTACAGATTTTTTAATATTATTTCAGAATAGTAGCAAGAAAGTTGGATCGTTGTATGTGTGTTGTACTGGATTTTAATAATACTATTACGTATTTACTTTTATCTTTTTAACTTTTTAATTTTTTTGGTTTTGTTTGGTGGTAGGAGGTTCGTCCTCCGTCTGGCTCGCGACCACTATCATGTCAAAGACGAACCGCCAAATATCTTATGATGTGTTCCGGTTCGATGGCATGTAAGCCAGGTTTTCCCCTTTCCCACCCATCCTTTCCCCAAAATGTGGTGGTTCCGATAGCGGACTACTACATTGTCCTCCCCTTCCATCTATATCCTCTAGGTTGGCAACGCATACAACATCTCTGGTGTTGTAGAGGTTCATGGGCGAAGGTAACCACTTACCATCAGGTGGTTCTTCTGCTCGTTTGCCATCCTTTATCCATAAAAAAAAAAAAAAAAAATAAAAAAAGGAAAACAAATTAAAAAAAAGATCTATGAATAAAATTTACATGAGCTTATAGTTTACCTGAAGTATCAAAAAGATATTTCAGGAATCACAAATAAGTAGTACTTTTTAGTCTATTGTTATTAATCTGAAGAAGTTATTAGTTCGGAAAAGATAATTGCTAGCAATGTGGTCTTAGAAAATTTAAAGTTACCGCCTCATTAAAAGTCAAGCAAGCGACTAATTGTACAGTATTGTTATTTGTAGTATCTATTTGAAATTTGCGTTTAAATATATAGTGAGCAACATAAAGATCGTCCTGTTAGGTATAAAACGTGCTTTGATCTTTTTACGGAACATTTACAATTATCATAAGCCGGCAAGTAATAAAAGATAAATAAAAAAAGTTTGTTTTTTTTTATTTACATATATTATGTCGGTATGTACCTTTTAGACTGGTTTCGTTTCTTTGCGATGACACAAATTTGATGTTTTGTTCCTTTAAACATAATTATTTGTTTTACTACAAGATACTGATAAACGCCTGTCGTCTGTCGTGGCGCAGAGGCACAAGCATGCGACTGTAAACGCGACAGGTTGTGGGTTCGAATCCCACTCCAGGAAATGTAAAATTTAGTATTTTTATTTTTGGGTTTGGTAACAAGGCAAAGCGCGGCGTTAAGTTCCGCCACTCAACACGCAATGCCTCAATTCGGTGAAAAGTGGGGAACAGAATTGTTAAAAGAGAATGGAGTGTCTTAACACTAGGTTCTCTGGTTCCCTCTGCCTACCCCACTATATGCGGGATACAGCGTGAATTTGGAAGTTGGTACTGATAATCTTAAAGCAATTATCGCAGACTGAACAAGCTTGTTTCTGGCATAACAATAGAAACACTTATCATTGTCAAAATGAAGCAGTAAGACTATTAGGAGTTATGCTATCCGTGAAAACAATTAATTGCCAACATTCTGAAATTATAACAACTCCGAAACACAATATTAGACAACAGTTGGAGTTTTCTTATGAAATAAAAATATTGTATACGAGCAAATAGAACATTTTAAACGAGAAATGTAAGTATTTTTAGAGCTAAGAGTCGGTGCGTCAGTTGATTTATAAAGTAGATGTTGCTGACATCCACGAATTTCCTTTACCTTGACGGGACTGGTTAGTATCTTGGCTGGATTGACATCGCCCGTGACATCCACATCTGTCCAAAATAAACACCTTAACAATCATAGCGATACCTAAATTAGAACGTTTGACGCCGAGAGCTCGAACGTGATGCGGGCAGGTCTTTCAAAGATCAAAGTCAGGTAGACTGGAAATTATCGTCGGAATCGAGAACGCAATGCAAATAAATGGTTGTGGCAAAAATACACCTGCGCAAGTCACGATCAAGGGCGTGTAGCTTGGATTTCGCAATCACAAAGCTCACGATGAACTTACATCTGGTGTATGTGTTTTTCTCCTCGTCGTGGTTGTGGTGGTGACTGTTTCAATAGTCTCCACTGACTCTTCAATTTCCTCATCATCATTTTGATTGCCGCTCCAAGAACCAAAAAATTCCGTCATATTGAAAAATGCTTTCACTTAACTTCGAAGATCACACACTGCACTACCAGATAAGCCACTAATAACACATTAGTTCAGAATTTTTAAATCGCACTGTCGTTTTATCCTTTTAGGTCGTTAAACTTCACATTCTATTACTTGGTTAATTTGCGTATGAAAATTACAGGCTTAGTATCCGTGACAGCTGCACTGCGGAGACGGCCACAGTTGATCTTGCTCAGAAACCTACTGGAAAACCGAAATAACCGCGGCGAACAAAAAGCACCAGCCAAAACATTTCACATGCGCGATTATTATTAGTTGGACGATCTAGCCGAAAGCGTGAAGTGTCGCTACGATTCTCATAACATCTTGATATTTAGTGGTTTTTTATGATTTGTGGAAAATAAGTCAGAAAATAAGATCTGACGGGTATTACTTTCGGGGTGTAACTTAGAACAACAGCAGAGAATTATGCAACTATCGGCCATGTGTATCTGATACTGACAATAAAAAAATTAAGTTATTAAATTAGTTTTAGTTAAAGCCAGAAACAAATGACTTTTGTGCTGCTATACTTTTTAACATATTGACAAGACTTATTAGAAATATGTAGGTTTGCAATTCACAGTCAAAATATTTATTTCCTTCATGTCTTATGTTTCCATAGTATAAAACTGGCGAATTTACAGCTGATTAAAAACTCGAATCTCATCATTCTTGTATGCAACCATCCAAAAGCGGCGTCGGCGTAGGAGCCGACAGCTTCTCCACTTAATATAAATACGCGGCTCTCCTAATACTCCGCGATAAATCTGTACCACATTTACCATGGGCCTTCACACGATATTCTATTTTATCACCTTATTAATAAAGTCGTCTATAGCGTGCAATAAGCTATTTAAATTACAAGATTTCCTAGTAACGATTTTGTGTAACAGAAAATTGCATCTTGTTAACTTTCCACTAGAGTGGAAAATTTATATGTTTACTGATATGGGTCATATCTGCCATATTTTCATTTTTTATAAACGATTAACCAGTTATTCGTTTGGAAATCCTTTTTATATTGGGTGCATATGTTGACCACCAGATGGTAGGCGGCGAAAATAGAAAGGCTGCTAATATGTTTTTGTTTTCTATTCTTGCCAGACTCAAAATAATAAGGATTTTAAATTTAGAGTAAATGCGTACCAAAATAGATTTTGATATAGTTTTGCAAAGTCGTCGTACGTGAGTAGTGTACAAAGTCATTGTCGTTTGAATCTTTGTTTCACATATCTTACTCGATATGTTATGTATATTATAATTTCCGATAGGGAAATACGCACCGTGACTGATATTGCTGAATGATAAACAAAACAAATGAGGGTTTGTAATTTAGTTTCTCTATGTATCAACGAGAAAAAAAGACATTGGATAAGTTTACAAATACAGTCTAAGAAAGCACCAAAATATATTCTTAAAATAATTGTATGTATAGTATTGAGGCCATTTTCGAAACTCTTCTGTAATTTGTAATACATGATTGAGTAAGAATTAAATCTAAATATTATATTAGTATGCTAATCCGGACTTAAACCCTTTTTAATATCAAATATAAACATAATGGACGTTTACGGAGCAACCTAGATTATTATCGCTGGAGGCAATTGGAAAGGAAAAACACATAGTACTACTATTGTATTGCCCGACTATTCAACTCCATTTACTTGTTTCGCTCGTAATATTGTTTGAGTAGGCTATAAAATGAAACAATTGTTCTCTTTTTTCTTATTCCTACAAGTTAATCTACGTCGAACTTCAGATTTCAGAGTATAGACCTACATGTTCATTTTCAGCTTTACGTGCTGCAGCTTTAGTACGTTGTCTGCCAGTTAATAGGATTAAGATACATTTTTTCGTCCCTATATCTTATATCCATTGAGATAAAAATTCAAGAGACACTCTCGTAGGTACATATATAACAATATTTTTTGTTTAATTAAATTATTATTTGTCAATATAATAAGTCCAAGTGGTGTTCTATCAGCCGCAATTAGCGAAACTGTCATTTTCTTTTTAGCTTCCATCATTTAAATTATATATAGCTGTAACCGTACATTTAATATATGAAGAATCTAGATGGATTCAAGAGCATAACACTAATTTTTATTACCTGTGATACAGTCAGTTGAAATCATATTCGCATCGCATATGACGCTCCTACCGACGTCATCCAAGGCGACTTACCTGCAATCAAAATCAAGATTATCGGATGTAAGCATCGTCAGAAAATAGAAATAGTATGACATTGACCTAACCAATGCCACACTTTAGTATATTATAATTATAATCATTAAGAAATATATGCGTAGGTAATTAGGTATTTCAAACACTGTAGGCATGCTAAGTCCTGCCTTTATTTTGACATCTAGTTTTTGTAAAAGTTTTTTTTAATTTTTAGTGCCTTTGCCATATTTTACAGAGTATGCTGAGAGACCTAATGATTATTCATTCCGTTATCCACATTTTACCTGCAAATCATACGGTCCATAAACTCTTACAATTTAATCGAACGGTATAATATACACGTATTTATAAGCCTAGTAAAGTATATTTTTTATATGATGTAAAATGAATGAACATAAAAAAATAATATTAAAACTAGGATACACAATAAATGTCTGTAGTGTTTAATTATATATATTTTATATATATATATATACATATATACATGGGGAACGGATTTGTTGAAAGAGAACGGAGTGTCCTACCCTGCTATATGCGGGATACAGCGTGAAGTTAAAAATATATATATATATATA
>JAKGSA010001294.1:45471-78871 GCA_033558755.1 Philaethria dido | reverse complement strand
TATATATATATATATATATATATATATATATATATATATATATATAAATAATTAATAAAACCCGTCTGTATGTCGTGTACGTGTTCCGTTGTTAAACTATGTTCTGTATTGATTTTGAAACAAAGCTAAGATGTTACAAGTTACAACTATTTCCCAACAAAATCTTACTTTAAGCACGTACTTGGACTACGAAATGTCTTTGAAAGGACAGTTAAAGATATTGAAGCTATTAAATAATTCTAAATTGAAATTATATTTCCATCGTGGTACAGTGGGACAGTGTCTGATTGTAAACGTGATGGGTTGTGGGTTCTATTCCCACTCGAGGGAATTTAAACTATTTTCATTTCTCCGCACTGGTAAGAAAATGTCATGTCTCGAATTCGGGCAAACGGACTGTTTTTATACTAGGTAAACTTTTTTTTTTCGCACATAGCAGGGTAGGCGAGGAAACCTGAGAACCTAGTGTTAAAACAGTCCGTTCTATTTGCTGAGTAGCGGAACTTGAAGCTGCACTTTGCCTTGTTATCAGAGCTAAGAAATGAAAATATTAAATATTAGTTATTATAAATATTAAATATTTTCATTTCCTGGACTGGGAATCGAACTCATAACCTGTCGCGTTTACAGTCGCACGCTTGTACCTCTGCGCCACGATTGGCCTCTTTATTTGTTATATAAATATTTACATAAAGAATTAAATACAATTCTTAAGGCATCCCAATTTTATAAGAGACTAGACAGTTATTTTGAACTTTCATATTTCTAAGTATAAAGTAGTACAGTTTATTATACAAAAATACTCAAACATCAAAAATATAGAGGTATATAATTCCCTAGATAAATTATTTGTTTCTTTGATTTTTTAATGTACTAATAAATTGAAGTTCATAATTTTTGAATAAAAGAAATAACTATAGTAATAAAAAATATGTCAAATATTTTACGTATCTATCCGTACCTATATTATTCATGCTTAAAAAAAACGCCTGTCGTGGCGCAGCGGCACAAGCGTGCGACTTTAAACACGACAGGTTATGGGTTCGATTCGCACTCCAGGAAATGTTAGTATTTTCAACAATTCCGTTCCCCACTTTCCGCCGAATGCCTCAATTGCGTGTTGAGTGGCGGAACTCAACGTCGCGTTTTGCCTTGTCACCAAACCCACGAAATGTAAATACTAAATTTTACTTTTCCCGGAGTGGGAATCGAACCCACAACCTGTCGCGTTTACAGTCGCACGCTTGTGCCTCTGCGCCACGACAGGCGTTATATATACATATATAGACTACTAACTAAAATTATAATAATATATGAAATACATATAATATTTATTAATATATTCATACATATGGATACATGTATGTATATATTAATAAATATTCTTTGATTGTTTGTAGGACTGGATACTTCTACAAAAAAATCAAAGGCAGGAAGTAACGTTATAAAAACTCAACTCAAAATATTTCGAACACCTCACCATATCGATCCATCGGCCGTGGAAATCCCAGCGGCTTCCCCGATCACTTATATATGCTACAGCTTGAACTATTCCTTAGACACAACTACTATTGATTGACGTTTTTGTAAGAAAACTTTTATAACATTTTAAAGGGTGAATTAGCAATAATAATATATCGTACTAATTTTTTTTTCAGCTTCACGCTTTTATTCCGGAATGCCTTGTTAACATAGGAAACCTTGTGTACTCTTTTATCATCACTTTTCAAGACGTTGAGTGGTCAATGCCTCATTTTGTCTAACTAGAATGGGGAAAATTAAAATAATTTGAAAATAAACATTTCACCCGGTGGGAATCGAACTCACAGGGATCACATTTACAATCAGACACCTTCCCATATCGCTAAAGTGGCCTCAACTAATATTATAAATAATAACCATATTTATTACGTCGTACTGTCGTGGCGCAGAGGCACAAGCGTGCGACTGTAAGCGCGACAGGTTGTGGGTTTGATTCTCACTTTAGGAAATGAAATTTATCATTTCCTGGTTTTAGTAACAAGGCAAAGCGCAGCGTTGAGTTCCGCCACTTTGCACGCAGTTCCTCAATTCGGCGGAAAGTGGGGAACGAAGTGTCTTAACACTAGGCTACAGGCCCTCTGCTTACAGGGATACAGCGTGAAGCTATATATGTATGTATGTATGACCATTTTTTGTTATAAAAAGTTAATATTACTCTTTCTTTTTTTCTGCCAAGTTTTATAAAGTAAAATCGAACCAAGATCAGTACATATTGCACTATAGTGACATAATGTCTATCTTCATATAGATTATCGATTCAGAGCCAGCTGTGTTTAATGGACATATCTAATAATAGTATGTAGTAAGAAAAGCATGCGCAATTGCTTAATATTTGATCAGGCCATCGTGACATAGTGAGAAATTTAATAAATTATCAGCTTGACTCTTTTTCCCGCATACCAAGGTAGTCGGAGAGAAGGAAACTTCTCGACTTTCCGCTGGAAATGCAGACTTTGCGTGTTGAGTGGCGTAACTCAACGCCGTGCTATGAATTTTATTAAATGACAGTATATTATTTATTTCGTGTATATAAATATTGTAAAATACCCTTACTAAACGCCTAATTACTAAACGCCTAATTACTAAACGCAAAACAAGTCACAAGCAAGGCAGAGCGCGGCGTTGAGTTCCGCCACTCAGCACGCAATGCCTCAATTCGGCGGAAAGTGGGGAACGGAGTGTCTTAACAGTAGGTTTCCTCTGCCTACCCTGCTATATGCGTGATACAGCGTGAAGCTGTGTATGTATATGTTACTAAAATTATCTTAATTTAATTAAATAAAAAGTGGCAACTACAATATTGTAAATTCTCTTAGGACCAACATACCTGTCTATTATTAGATATATATTAGTTTTAAGCCTATTTAAATAACAGAAGACAAATACTTTTAGTAATCACGCAAAGATTGTGATTACGTAGCGGAACTCAACGCCGCGCCATAATATATGATATTAAAGTGCGGCGTTGAGTTTCGTCGCTTGGCATGGAAAGCGACGAACGGAGTGTGTTTTCTTTAAATTCACAGCTCCTCAGGTCCTATTTGAAATGAAGTCATTAATTTAGTTTTTAGTTTAATACTTGTTGCTACGAAAAACAAGAACTATTATTAGTAAATAGGTAACCGTACTTATATACAAAAGATGAAAACAGCAATTTATATTACCAGACTTTCTTTGTCAATATCTCTGACCCTAGGTTGCCTTAAATTAGGGTCAAAGGTATTCACGACTTTAGTGTCCTGAAAATATGTAAAGATGTTTCTTTGTAGTGCCTAAGCTTAGTCCTTTTTCGTGTTAGACTACCTGTACCGTAATGAAACAGAAAACGAAAATACTGAATAGCGAAATTTTGAATTTTTTTTTAGCTTCAAGCATATAGAAAGGAAGGCAGAGGAAACACGGAATCCAGTGTTAAGACACTCCGTACTCTTTCAACATTTCCGTTTCCCACTTTCCGCTGAATTGAGGCATTGCGTGCTATGTGGCGGTACTCAACGGCGCACTTTGTCTTGTTACCAGACCCTGGCAACGAAAATACTAAATATGATTTAAAATTTTCTTTTCTTGGAGTGAAAATTGAACTTACAACCTGTGGCATTTACAGCTCGCTTGTGCTTCTGCGCTACGACAGGCAAACGCAACAAACCTATAAACATATGCAGAATAAGTAGAAATATCCAATAGAGGTATTTTATAAAGTTTTCATTTGAAAGTATCGAAAATAAAATAATATTCAAAACATTAAAGGCCAAGAATTTCAGGTTATTGTCGTGAAACGTAGTGGGAGAGTGTTTGACTGTAAACGTGATTGGGTATGGGTTCGATTTCGACTCGGGGGAGTGATTATATTTAATTTAATTTCTCCCTGAATTAAAAGGAATGTAAAATTAAAAATTCTTAGCAAAGTTACAGAAAATGAATCGCTTAAGTATAAATATTTGCTTGCTTATGTAATTTGACATGAGTTTGAATAGTGTCATGACAATAACCTCTCTGCTTAGCTTATTTTATGGAGATGATTGAAGCTCCATGAGGAAAAAAGACTCTGGGCACTGTTGCTTGTTTTGTTATAGTATATAACAAATAAAACTTATAAATTATAATTCCAATCTGCTACAGTTGCTAATATTTCCACTACTGGATTCTATCCAAATTTCGAATAAATTATCAATAGTAATAAAAAAATACGTGGACTACAAAACCTAAAACCCCATTTTTTCCCGTTTCCTTAGAATATTGGGAAATCTATCCTTTTAGTGGTATACTCCTCAAGGAGACTACATGCCAAATTTTAATTATCTATGGCCAGTAGATACCTGTATATTTTCTATCAAATATTTAGTAAGGCAAGCGTTAAAGCAAAGCAAAAAGCAAAGTTTTAAAATAAAGTAAACGTCAAGCTATGCTATCACATAAAACACATTTGTTATACTTATATATGAACTGAAGACGCACCGTAAGTTAAGGCATAGTTCTGAAAATATAATAGATTCTACTCTCTTTATAGCTTCATAAAAACTTTATGGGATAGTGTTCTTGTTTTTATTTGTTTGCTTGTTACTTACAATTAGTTTTTTTAATCTTCCCAAAAACCTGTTAATACGTAACACAAAATGCGGTGTTTAGTTCCGCCCATCGGCGTGTAATATCTCGATTTTGGACGAAAACTAGAGAATAAAGTGCATGACATTAGGTTCCTTTTAACTTCCTTAGGAACTAGCGTTAAGCTGTAAACAATATGTATAGATATTGATTTTGGCGAAAAAACTGGCGTGTCTCTTTTTTTAATCTTCATATTTTTGCAGAATAGTCAGAGAGAGGCTAATGTTACGTTGGTTTCCCTGCCTTATCCATTTTAGGGATGTAACAGGTTGCAAAACCAATGTATCACGCTTTATAAAAATATGAGTA
Source organism: Philaethria dido (assembly GCA_033558755.1). Classification (NCBI taxonomy): domain Eukaryota; kingdom Metazoa; phylum Arthropoda; class Insecta; order Lepidoptera; family Nymphalidae; genus Philaethria; species Philaethria dido. Next base: position 73,918 of record JAKGSA010001294.1, on the reverse strand, counting down.
CCCACCAATTCGCGTCAAACTTTAATATTTTTTCGATATATTTATAACCGCAGTGAATTGATAAATAGCACAATATATTTTTCAAATACATATTTTTTGATTTCTGGAAGAATAACTTAGATTTACGCAATATTTATTAATATTTATTTTAAAGTTTTACCATATAAAGCAAAGTTCTTTATAACAATAAGAAATTAGTAATAATTTCTTTCGAAAATGTTTAGCTTTTTAGATTATTATAATTGTGAAAAAATATCAAATTTCATAAGCTACATTCCTTAGTATAATGTCGATTCATTTCAGCGACATGATTGAGTCCCATAAAGGTCCAATCTTGGAATCACCTGACATAACAACAGCCGTAACTTCCTACAAGCAGTCATAAACGTGGGTTTATGGGGAACGGTTTTTTTGGACTTGGGAGATGCGCTTATTCTTAGATATAAAGTTCAAATATACGTAATACAATATATAGGTATAAATATTCGACTAATATTATAAGAGTGAAAATTTGATTGAAAATGCATGATTGTTATTCTTTCACCCAAAAACTAAAGAACAGGTTTATATTAACTTAAACTTAATAGTGATATAGTTTGATGAAACTAAAAAAGTAGGTGCAGTTTCTAAAGACTATGTAATTTTGTAATAATGTCTATATATTAATAAGTGAAGGAAAAACTTGGATCCTTTTTTATGAAAATTATGTGTACGGAGGAGAATGAAACTTGGTAAACTTATAGTTTATATAGCGAAATCCATTTTTATATAAAGCTAAAGACAACGCGTTGTTAACGCGTCAACGGGGACATTAGTATGTTTAATTTCTAATATGTTTGCGAACTGCAAACTTACAGCACAGTACTTATTTACTTCAAACATTTTCAGTGACTATTTTCATCTACCTTTTATTACTTACAATTTCCCTTAAATAATCATATAAATAGATAAAACGAATAATAAATTGCTTAATATGCGAGCATTAAATTACAGCGTAAATATTTTATTTATGAATTTAATATCAGTTAAGTGTTACCTGAGGTTTCTGAGTGACGTTGTCATACATTTCATAATTTTGTTGTTTCTGATCAGGACGTTGGGGGAAGCATTTCTGTTTCCGACTTCCCATATCATGTTTAGTGACGTAATCAGGTCGAGGAAAAGAATAATTTTTATATATAAGCGTTTAATCGAATTGTATTTGAACTTGTACTCATTATTTATAGCCAGATAATTTTGAACTGATGGCGTCTGATACATAGTAATTATTATTTTTCTTATGGAAAGTTAAAGAGAACCTATTACCAAAACACTCCGTTGTAAACCTTCCATCCGAAATCGAGACATTACGTGTTAAGTGGCGAAGATTAGTGTCGCGTTTTTCATAGTAGAGAAGAGTAACGAATTTTTTTCTTTTAACTTCACGCTGTATCCCGCATATAGCAGGGTAGGCAGAAAGAACCTAGTGTTAAGACACTCGATTCCCCACTTTTCCGCCGAATTGAGGCATTGCGTGTTGAGTGGCGGAACTCAACGCCGCGCTTTGCCTTGTTACCAAACCCAGGAAATGAAAAATTCCATATTATAGAGTGGGAATCGAACCCATAACCTGTCGCGTTTACAGTCACACGCTTGTGCCTCTGCGCCAGGACAGGCGTTATTATAGTTATAATAATTAAGACATTAATTTTTATAAATATTTAATATTTTCACTTCCTAAAGTGGACATCGAACCCACAACCGTTCGCGTTTACAGCCAGGCGCTATCCCATATACAAAGATGGCATCTAAAGTACATTCATTTGAGTATTTTAAATAAGCTAAAACCTCTCGACTGTATATCGCCGACGTGAGTTAATGTCGACAGCTCTCAATACGCACCCTCACCTCAAGAACCACTTGAAATATCAAAGAATTAGCTCCTAAGATCCATCTTAAAAGCGAACAGATAAAAAATGTGTTTAAAAGAATTTACTTATTAAAAAATGTTATAAAGATTGAAATATTTTAAAATGGTTTGAAATATTGAAAAATTCATTGAAAATTGAAAATTGTTGTAGATGTCGGTACAATAATTTTACGTGACCTTGATGTCCTTCACAGGACGACCAGGATATCTAGAAAATAATATACAGCGGCCTTCAGTTTCTTTTTAATATTTCTTTCAGCTTTACGCTGTATCCCGCACATAGCAGGATAGGTAAAAGATACCTGAAAACCTAGTGTTAAGACACTCCGTTCTCTTAACATTCCCGTTTCCCACTACTATAGTATTTTAACAAAGGAACGACCTTTAAATAATATTCGTATATAAAATGTCATTCATAATTATCCATTAATAAACTAATACCACAAATGCTTTCACAACCGCAAGCTTAGCTCAAGCGTGTTTAATGATGTATGCTATGGACTATTGACACAATCATGAATAAATCAAAATTATCCTCAACATGACCTGTCGAAGCAAGAGTATATCACTTAGCTTTTAGGTTATTGGGTTAGTATGGATATGCACTATGTTTATAGAATAGCAGAATAAACCAAAATTGAAACGAAAACATTGAAATATTTTCCATATAATTCAGATTTTAACAAAAATAAATCCAATTTTAATGAAAATGCTCTAAAAGTACAATTATTACGAATAACTCAAAAACTACTCGTCAGATCTTAACAAAATTTAAATGGGACCACATTAAAGTGTTAAGTAACATATAAAGAATCATCAAAATTGGTTTACCCAATAAAAGATATGAGGTAACATACATTATATTTTTGTTTACGGTGGTAAGAGGGTTCGTCCTCCGTCTGGCTCGCGACCACTATCATGTCAAAAAGACGAACCGCCAAATATCTTATGATGTGTTCCGGTTCGATGGCAACAAGCCAGGTTTTCTCCCCCTTTCCCACCCATCCCCTTTCCCAAAAATGTAGTGGTTCCGATGGCGGACTTCTACATTGTCCTCCCCCCTTCCATCTGTATCCTCTAGGCTGGCAACGCATCTACAACGCCTCTGGTTGTTGTAGATGTTTATGGGCGAAGGTAACCACTTACCATCAGGTGGTCCGGCGCTTCTGCTCGTTTGCCATCAGTTATCCATAAAAAAAATAAAAAAAAAAAAAAAAAACATAAATAAAACACACTCAAATTAATAATTTCCGCCTCTTTTGAAGTTAGTTAATAAACATTTATCCATGCCTCAAAACGTTTCTATTGAACCGGAAATACATTCCAGTATTAAAAATAGGACTCGTTCACATTTACAAAGCACAGCGTTGAATCCCGCCACATTAAGTTCTCACACTCATAGACATTGAGTTCTCTCTAACTACTCTGCTATGCGGCAAAAGTATGAAGCATCTTCGTGTACTGCTTAGTATAAGAATAGAGATTTAGAAGTCCCCTTTCGTTAATTTTCGCCCAAGAAATAATTTGAATATGATTCATCAGAGTGGAATCGAATCCACGGCCATTCGCATCTACAGTCGCAATCCCACTGCACAGCGATAGCCTCAACGCTTAAATAAGAGCTATTGAACAAATTAATATTAATCCTCTAAACAAAACTAATTACCAATTCTTGTTTATATACTGGCCAGAGTGTAAAAACGTATCGTTAACCCAGATGTTATAATAATTTAAGCTCCTAGTACGCCTCGCTGTGTTTAATTTGGAAACAAAATACAGTTGTTCAAAAACAATTTACTTACTCGTATATAAAATATGTACCGTCTCCATTTACAAAGACCATGTGGTGTCTAGAGGTAATGTAAGAGCTGAAATTGTTTTCAACTAAGAACGTATGTTTTGGAATGGCATGTATGGATAATTTTTTTTTTTTTTTATGGATAAGGATGGCAAACGAGCAGGACCCTGATGGTAAGTGGTTACACCTTCGCCATGAACCTCTACAGCACACCAGAGATGTTGTATGCGTTATAACCAGGGGATATAGATGGCAGGGAGGACAAATGTAGTAGTCCCGCTATCAGACCACCACATTTGGAAAGGATGGAGTGGGAGAGGAAAAAACCTGGCTTACATGCCATCGGCTGGAACACATCATAGATGTTGGCGGTTCGTCTTTGACGCTGACACAGTGGTCGCGAGAGCCAACGAGGACAGACCTCACCACCAAACATATTATTTATATATTTTTTATATTTTTGTGGTTAGCGAAAAATATACATATGTTGACTTACTTACTTAGCTTCACGTTTTATCCTTAGCGGTGTAGTCAGAGATAACGGAGCGCCAAACGCTAAGGATGTACACATTATTTATGAAAATTAATTTTTAAAGTACATTTTATATTTCGGTTCTTTTTATTTATGGTTGAGGAAAAAAATATACTAATACATAATTTTTTAAATTACCTTCTGCTAAGTTACAAGTACTTCATTACCAAAGAACTGATCAGGAATAAGTTTAAAGTTATAAAAATCAGTTATCAAAATCTCTCTATAATCTATTAAAAGATTTAGTACTGTACAAAAATATAGTAGTCATCAGTTAAATTTTAAGTATGTATTTCGAAAGCAGCATTAGTGTTTGATTAGGTAGGAGAGGAATCGGACAGTGGAGGCGAGAATTAATAATTTAAGGGCCCCTATTAATAATATAAGGGCCCCTTTAGTCTCTCTTTTTGCAAAGCAATGGGCTGTCCCAGTACATGCACGGTGAATCCATGGAAAGCCAAGAAGTGTCTTTCTGATATATTGCTTAAAAAATAAGTACTTAAAAGGTAAAGAAAACAGTGTGATTGTTGTTGTTGATTTTATCATTTATTAATTTTTGAATTTCCATATTTGATTAAATGAAAAATTATTATTAAATTACATAACTAATAGACAACATACATACTTTACATTTTTTTTTTATACCACGACGGTGGCAACAAGGCACACGGCCCACCTGATGGTAAGTGGTTACCGTGGCCTATGGAGGCTTGCAACACCAGGGGCATCACTTACGCGTTGCCGACCCTTCAAAAACCTATTTATTCCCCTTAAATATATAATATATAACATAGCAATAGTATTAGTGAAGTGGTATTCCCGTTAATTATTTAAATACCGATGTGTACTCAAATTATATAATCAATAATGTTAAACTAGATGATTTATGTTATTTACGCAAATATCAGTTAATGGAGAATATTTAATTAGAATTATGTGCTTGTTTTTAACTGACTTTCAAAAAGGACGAGGTTCTCTATTCTACTATATATTTTTATTTGTATAACTTTTTAGCATTTTTCCTGTGTTTGGTAACAAGGCAAAGTGCGGCGTTAAGTTCTGCCATTTATCACGCAATGCCACAATAGGTGCGGCGGAACGGAATGTTTTAACAGTAGGTTCTCAGGTTCCCATTCCCCACCTTGCTATATGCGGGATACAGCGTGAAGCTAAAAAAAAATATAAATTTTTACTGAGTGAATTAATTTCGGTGATTCTTTTTTTTACATGATTACCTATGTTCCTCTTATATTGTTTTTCTGATGTGGTCCCATTTAAATGTAACCAAGATCTGACAAGCAGTTTTTGAGTTATTCGTAATATTTTACTTTTTAATGCATTTTATTTAAAATTGACTTTCTTTTTTGATGAAACTTTAATTATCTGAAATAAGTTAAAAGAATATAGTGAATATCACTTGATGTATCAATTAACATAAATTCATAAATTAATAGATACAGGCTTGTCGTGGCGCAGAGGCACAAGTGTGCGGCGGTTGTGAGTTCGATTCCCACTCCAGCAAACGAAAAATTAAATAAAATTTAATATTTTCAATTTCTTACTCTGGTTACAAGGCAAATTGCGGCGTTAAGTTCCGCCACTCAGCACGAAATGCCTCCATTCGGCGGAAAGTGGGGAACGGAAATGTTAGAGAACGGAGTGTTTAACACTAGGTTCTCTCTTACTACCGTGCTAAGCGAGATAAAGCGTGAAATTATTTTTCACTTCAAATAAATATTAAAACAAAGAAACATAGCGTTTCCATCCAAATCTTTGATGTATGTATCTGAATAATTAAAATACGCAAGAATTTGCGTCGCCTAAAACTTTTATCACACAATGCGAAAGTGCGAAAGGACCGTTCCACAAAGTTTGCCTTAATGATATGCGGTTAAATATCTACTGTATATACTTTTAAGAAAATACCGCCTATAGTATGCATTTAGCTTCTATGGCATAGTATATTATGAAACAAAAACCATCAATTTCGACCGTGGCGTGTTTTTAATATTTTTAGTGGTAATACCCACTTAGGAAAAAATATTTTGTAAAAAATTTAAAAAGAATTGAGCGCAATTGGACTCGAACTCGCTCTTCTCGGGAATCGTCCAAGCTGTATTCTACTAAGCCATAAGTCATATTACTACGTCCAAATTATTATATACGCTTTTTAGCTTGTATTTATTAGTAGAATCTTTGTTAAGAGATTTTAACAAATTTTTGTTTGGGGAAGCATTTATTTCTAAGAATCAATCGATTGGCAAGATAGAATTCTATTTATTAAATATTTTTAATCTCATGTTTATGCTATCGTTCTATAAAAATGTTCTACAAAAAACGTGCGTAGCGCAGCGACTGAGTGTATACGTGATAGGTTTTAGGTTCAATTCGCAATCGGTGGAATGATAATATTTAAATCATATTTATTTCTCCTCTCTGGTAAGATAAAGTACGGCGTTGAGTCTCGTCACTTAACAAAGAAAGGCACGGAGTACCTTCGTTTTCTTTGACAATCTATTAAAACGAAAAAAATAAATATATTTCATAAATAAAATGAAGCCTTAATCCGGCGGAAAGTGGGGAACGGAATTGTTAAAAGAGAATGGAGTGTCTTAACATTAGGTTCACAGGTTCCTTCTGCATACCGTGCTATATGCGGGATACAGTGTGAAGCTAAAAAAAATACAAAAGAATTTTCTGTGCAATTCATGATTTCAGGAAAACTATAGTATTTTATTACTGTTACATTTGTAAGAGTTATTTATAGTTTTGCTTAAATACAGTAATTTACACGCAATCGTAGCACAATAAGTCAATGTGAATGTTCGTGCAGTATAGGATTTCGTCCCTTCCACTTGCTACATATATCTCGAAATGGACATAAAGCGAACAACCTTGTCTTATCTACTAAGCATTAACTAGTTGACCTGTTGACGTAAAATATGCGTTGTCTTGCTTGAGTATCCAATTCAATTCAACTGTAATAAAATGTATTACTACTAATGGTTTATAAAAAAAAATATTGTGGCTGTTCAGTTTCTCATCCATAAGAAAACTTTAATTCCTAGTAAATTTCATGTATTCCTCTTTAACTTAACGCCTGTAGCGCAGGTACAAGCGTGCGACTGCAAAAACTTGCGACAGGTTGTGGGTTCATTTCCGCACTCCAGGATATGGCATTTTCATTTTTCACAAATTTGGTAACAAGACAAAAGCGCGGCATTGAGTTCCACCACTCAGCACCTGTGCCTCAATTCAGCGGAAAGTGGGGAGTGTCTTAACACTAGGTTTCCTCTGACTACCTGCTATATGCAGGATGTATGTATATTCATATTCCTCAAATTTCAAATAATTCAAAATCATAAATCATAATTCAAAATTTTAAAGTTCAAAAGATTTTTGTTTACATATTAACTATAATGATTTACTAACCCAAGAAATGATTACCCCACTGATCATATAAAATGCAAATAATTTAATTAAAATCATTTCTCTCGAATGAGAAACGAACTCTAACCAATCGAATCAAATTAGTTTACAAAGATACTGCCCAATGCGCCACGATGTCCACCATTATTGAAATAATATTATTTTCTTGTCCTATATTGTAAATGTTATTAGGAAAATTGTTAAGTACCGGAAACTGTAGAAAAAAAGTATTCTATACGTTTGTAAAGAGTTCATTCACATTTAAGATTAGCATCATTTGGATCCACGTGGTTTTTTTTTTTTATTGATAACGGACGGCAAACGAGCAGAAGGACCACCTGATGGTAGTGGTTACCTTCGCCCATAGACATCTACAACACAGAGATGGTTGTAGATGCGTTATAACCCTAGAGGATACTGATGGAAGGGGGACAATGTAGTAATCCACTATCAGAACCACCACATTTTTGGGGAGAAGGATGGGTGGGAAAGGGGAAAATCTGGCTTACATGCCATCGAACCGGAACACATCATTAGATATTTGGCGGTTCGTCTTTGACATGACAGTGGTCGCGAGCCAGTCGGAGACGACCTCCTGTACCACCTAACATAACGTGGTTTTGAACTTTGAACTTTAGACTTTTATTTACCTGTGTCTTGGTGTTTTATATAAAGTATTATTCTTTTTAATTAAAAGTACAACATATTTTTATCTTATTGTAGTATTTGTTTTTTATTTTAAAAGTTCTAGGTCTTTAAAACTTTCAAATAAGAACTATAAAAAATAAAAAATACAAAGACATTGTGACTTGAGTAAGTAGACAATGATAATTTTTACTTCTCATATATTTTTCACCTTGAAAAATAAAAAAAAAACAAATTAATGTTTACATACAGGTTTAACATGCATATATGCCCTTTTATCTGTTAGTAAAATTATTAACCAATTTTGCTTAAAATATATACTGCTCTTATAATAATATATATATATATATATATATATATAACTCTCTTTCTATATATATATATTCTTTTTTTTTTTTTTTTTAAGCAGGGTAAGCAGGGTCAGGCAGAACTTGAGGAACCTAGTGTTAAGACGCTCCGTTCCCCTCTTTCCACCGTATTAAGGCATTGCGTGCTGAGTGGCGGAACTCAACGCCGCGCTTTGCCTTCGTTACCAAACCCAGAAATGAAAAAATCCATTTCACGGAGTGGGAATCCACCCACAACCTGTCGCGTTTACAGTCGCACACTTGTGCCTCTGCGCCCGACAGGCATTAAAATAAATATCTTTATTAGGTTTCCATATGTCTTTAATTTAAATAGAAATGAATCGATATTTTAAGGCTATAGTATTTCTATCGTAATTTTTTCGTAAATGTCAAAAAAACCAATCATATTAAAATCGTATACACAGAAGCGTTATATTGCAAGTACAAATGTACGCGTACATAAACTGTTAAACATATTCGCCTTTGTTTCGGCGTATTCGAGTAAAAAACTAATAAAACCCCATCTTTATTGTAAACCTCTACTTGTTAAAGTGAATATTTCTATACTTAAATACTGTATTCGTGTTTCAATAAAAATTCAATGGTATTAATTTGTAAGACTCAAGAGTTGACAGAACATTTTTTAGAAAACGTAAAAGACAGCAGGACATGTACCCGCGCCCCTTGATAACTGTTCAAGCGCTCTGACTACTAAGCCATCCCTTTTTGTTCAACTGCGAGGAAATTCTTAGATAATTGTTATAACTTATTTTTGTTGTTAGCAAACAAAGTGTAGAGAGATTTTACCAATTTCTAATACGATAGGTGTGTAATTGACAGTTTAAAATTACAAAAATATTAAATATTCATTATTATTTCTAGATTACAATTTGCCAAAGAACCAAACTTAATGTGTATGATTTTTTTTTTAAGTTATATCATATTTCTAAGATAATATTAATATGAATATATTACAATAATTGGTCACCTATATTGAAAAATATACATCAAAATTGTTTCAATTCTTGAAAAAGAGTTGAAAAGTATATAGTTGATTATAAATGAAGTAATAATTTTGGACCCCTACTTGTGCATTTGACGCCTGTCGTGGCGCAGAGGCACAAGCCGGCGACTGTAAACAGGACAGGGTTGTGGGTTCGATTCCCATTCCAGGAAATCAAAAAGTGTAGTATTTTCAATTCCTGGGTGTGGTAACAAGGCAAAGCGCGGCGTTGAGTTCCGCCAGTCAGCACGCAATGCCTCGATTCGGCAGAAAGAAACTTGTATATATTATGTGGACGTATGGAATTAGGTATGATTAAAGTTGGTATGGAGACGTATAGAAAGCTAAAAGTCTTTTTAAGCTACATAGTTTATATTATATAGCAAGGTAGCCAGAGATTACTTAGTGTTAAGACACTGGTTTCAACTTTAGCTCCACGTATAAAATCGAGACATTAAGTTATGTGTGGTGGACCTTAACACCGCGTTTTGCCGTACAGCGGAGCAATGAATATAATTTAAAATATACAATCATTCTCACAAGTGGGAATTGAACCCATAACTATGACATTTATTGTCACATTCTTATTCTGTTTACGTTTTGTCTAACACAAAAACAACTAGTTTTCAAATATGTAAATATTCGAAAACTGGTATTATATATATGTTAGCAATCATATATATGGATTGAGGCAAAAAGAATTCATCTTATGCCCGAAAAAAGGCAACGCTCCATTAATCAATGGACTTAACATATTTCATATTTTATTTTATAAAGTCTTATGTTTCACTGTATAGCTTAAGAAAACGTAGTGTCAAGACACTCCATTATCCACTGTCTGCGCGAATTACACTTTGCCTTATAAGGAAATGAAAATAAATACAACTTTTCCGAGTGGGAATCGAACCCACACCTCGCGTTTATAGTCAGACATCGTTCCACTGTACTAATGACATATTTGGTATAATATTTTATATAGAGGCCGTTATATGTATATCTGTCTATATGTCTGAGATGGGAGAATACTTCAACTGTGAACAAAATGGACGCCTGATTTTGACAAACGTATGCCTATTCCGATTTCTATGGGTCTTGGTTATGATGTTGTTGGGACATGTTACAATACAATAATAATATCAATGAATTTAATTATTAGACTCATTCAGAGATGAGTTCAGTTCAGTTCTTTAATTATGGCGCTACGAATGTTACTCAGAGATGTCAGTTACCATTTAATTGACATTAATTAAATCTATACTAATATATTAGTGATTAAATATTAATATTTAACAATAACTTTCAAGGGCTGTAGCGAAAAAAATAACATGTCATATTTTTCTCAACCAATCTGAAAAACAACAATAGTAGCAATAATCTTTGAAAATTATTTGGCTGGCTTTTCAACTTCATGTTAAGAACGATTGCACTGTGCTCTCTATCATCGAAAAATATTTTTACACGTCAACGGGTCTACTAGTATACCTAAATATATGAACGCATGAGTAAACTATGGTTCTAAACTGAATGAAATGTATATATATATATAATTACAAAAACAAAAACTTTGTATCCCTTTCTACGAAAATTACGCGGACGGGGGAGCATGATATTTGACACACTTATAGTTTTTATAGAGGAGTGCAGAATGCTAATATTTTTTTAAAATAATGCATAAAAATTATTATTTTTGTTAGTGCAATAAAGAATATAAGAAAAGAAATTGAAAATGTAGCTCTCCAAGAACTAATACTAATAAATTTATGCTTAAAATGGAATCAGGCCAATTGCACACCAAATGCACGTTCCTTAAAGACATAAATAGAAAGATTTGTAGGCGTGTAAAAGATTCCTTCCCCATCGATCACAGGAAAGGTCCAGTTTCTACATAGTTCAACTTGATCGGATAACGTAGGGGCGGTCGTAAAGTGTACGAATGGCTCTATATAAGAGATATATCGTTTCATAATACAGTATTGATTTTTTTTGTACTAGATATATGGTGTGAAAAATGTTTTTTTATTTTTTTTTGTAATGTTATCAAAAAAATACATTTTTTCTCTTAACGCCTATCGTGGCGCAGAGGCACAAGCGTGCGACTGTAAGCGCGGCAGGCTGTGGGTTCGATTTCCAGGAAATGGAATTTTTAATTTCCTGGGCTTGGTAACAAGGCAAAGCGCGGCGTTGTGTTCCGCTACTCAGCACGCAATGCCTCAATTCGGCGGAAAGTGGAGACTGGAGTGCCTTAACTTAACTAGGTTCTCAGGTTCCCTCTACCTACCCTGCTAAATGCGGGATACAACGTGAAGGTAAAAAAAATATATATTTCTTCCCTTTGTTAAGACAAAGTGCAACATTAGGTTTCACGAATTAACACGCAATTTATCGAATTCGGACAGAGAGAAGCGAACGGAGAGTTCAGAACACTTTGAAGGTCTTTCTTTGGCTAGATTCTTTCTGTATGAAATTTCTAAAAACATATGTAAAGATAAACTCTAGGTATACAGCTTTGTGGTAAAAAGTCGGAACAATGAAAATACTATACATAAAATGATTCCTCCAAGTTAAACGGCCAGCCGTTGATATTGATATATAGTATTAATATACGAATTTGTTAAATTGTTCAATAATTTGGTCATTTATAATGTTATTTTAAACAATTTTTTTTACATTATTACAAAATTAATTAAGTTAATTGCTATATTGTTACTATTTATTATTGCATGTGGTGTTAACCTGTAATTAATTGTACAATTAGAATTATTTTTTGTGCTTATGTTAAAAATGTGAATTCAAAATTGTAACAATTGTTGGTTAACCATAGTAAGTAAATAAATAAATAAATAAATTATATAACCAAAAGGTGAAATCTCTCTTGTTTTAAACGTGTGTATAAAATCTTTGTGATACATAATTTCATACGCCAAGTTTTTCCTAAATTGAGATTTTACTATGTGTTTAATCTCAAAACTTTGCTTTTTAAATTTATTTCAATCATAGTTATTTTTCTTACTAAAAAAAATTCCCAATTGAGATCTGAACTCACATCCATCGTGACTATACCAAAAAAGGAACATATACTAATAACCTATAAAGAATAAAAGCAAAACAAAATCTATAGTAAATCGTTGAAAAGTAAAGCGAAGTGACTCTTTCATAGAACATGAATACGCTAATCTCAAAAGTCTGAAACGTGAATTCATTTTGATCATTCTTACTATCTTGTAGGTATAAAGGTAAGCCAGTATTTACGGTACGTTCGTAATCGTTGTATTCACTTTTTCTGTTGCTCAAAAGATATATTCTAGCCGGTTTTTTGTATATTTTAGTGTCCTTTTTGCAAGTAAACAGGTCAGTTGGTCGCAGACGTTATAACTGGGAATATTTTTGCATTAGTTGCTATTTTTGCTTTTTTTCTGCGAATGTGTATTTTTTTCTAAACAATTTTTTATATTTTTTAAATTGCAATTCAAAGATTTAGAATAAGAAAAAAAAGATCTCAAGAGGTTTGATGCAGGCAATGTTCTAATTTCTATATATTTTTAAAACAAGGTGAGAAGAGGCGACGAGTGTGGCGTTGGGGACCGCCACCCAGCACGCCAGGTCCGTGACGGCGGGAAGTGGAGGACGGAGCTACAAATAGCTACGTGGAATGTGAGAGGAGGGGTGGAACAGAAGATGAATGAATTATTAGATGTGATGGATGAACGAGATCTGGATGTAATTTGTACCATAGCGTGTGGTACTCCGTTCTCTCTGACAACCCCGCTAGGGATAAAGCGTAAAGTTCTAAAACAATTTGCTTACTAAAAATAAAATAAAAAAATAATATAAACAAAGCTAAAGTTAAACTTCAACTTTCGTGAAGAATTACCTAAAAATGCTTTATATTATATTTCATATTCTTCAGCAGTTATGCAACGACGTCACGTTTCCTTGAAGATATCGTACGCTAAGATGTTTTGCATTCTAGCGGTGGTGTAAGGAAATTTTAATACAAATTAAATCTTCAGTGGAGTTTTCTAAGCAAATGATAAAATGAGGATATGATTTTATAATGAATTATAATATTTAAATTATTTTCATTTCTCCGCTCTGGTAAGACAATGCGCAGCGTTGAGCTCCGTCAGGCAATGTCTGACATGCAATGTCTGACAGGCAATGTCTGACAGGTAATGTCTGATAGGCGATGTCTGACAGGCATTGTCTGACAGGCAATGTCTGACAACAATGTCACGAATTCTATGTGTCTTGACACTAGGTTCACTCTAACTACCCTTCGATGCGAGATAAACGATGCGTGTGGCTTCTGATTGTATAATACATTTTTTAATCAGATTTCCCTCATGGCAGGGTAGGTAAAGCGAATTTTAGTTAAAAACATTCCTTTCTACTCTTTCCATCCAAATAAGAAACATTGTATTTTGGACGGCGGAACTAAACACCGAGCTGTGTCTTACTAGAGAAGGTAAACAAATATAATTTAAATATGATCATTCCATTGTTGAAAGAGAATGGAGTGTCTTAACACTAGGTTCTCTGGTTTCGTCTGCCTACCCAGCTATATGCGGGATACAGCGTGAAGTTAAAAAAAAAAGATCATTCCCCGCGTGAGTATCTAACCCATAACCAATAGAGCTAAGCTATCTTAACATTATTTATACTTCATACTTTATATTTGGCTTCATATCTTATCCTATTTATGTTTTGCATAATATTTATTTAGTGTCATATTCTCTTAAGATAAATTTTCATATTCAAAGTTTTAGTATTATAAAATCATCTGCTTATATTTTAGATCATATATTTAAGCGACCATATATTCTTGTGGGCATATTATTTAAGATAAAGGTGGCATGTGTTCTCAACATATACTTGTTAGTGGACAAAATTTATCCTTTATAAATTTTCCTCGCTATTATTTATTTTGAGGCCGTCATGCCGCAGTGGGACAGCGTTTGACTGCAAATGCGATTGGTTGTGGGTTCGGATCCTGGGAGGAATGATTATATTTAAATTATCTTCTTATCTACGTTCTGGTAAGACAAATGGCGGCAATGAGTTTTATATCTATAACATGAATTGTGTGAAACTGAAAAAAATATTAACTATTAGCTATGCGCTATACAACATTAATGTCTTAAATTTTATTTATTCTTTTAAAAACTAACAAAAATTAGAGAATTTTCGTGGAAAATTTGAATCAATGAGTACTTTCAATGAGTGTTTTTTAACAGAAATATTACTTCGTCATCTTTTAGTGCCTCTCTAACTAGTGAAGGTTAGCAGTTCTCTCCTCATATTTACTCCTATCGCTGGCAGCATGGCAGCATCATCTTTATAGTACTTTTAAAGTCCCTTTCCATTCTCTGTTGTTCCTGTGTCACGACTTTCTTCTGTGGCCAATTCTATTTCTTCTGGCGACTTTTTCGATCATTGTTTACAACGCTTTAAGAACTAACATATATATTTTTTTTAGGTTCACGTTGTATCCCGCATATAATAGAGTAGGCAGAGGGAACCAGAAAACCTAGTGTTAAGACACTCCGTTCCGCACTTTCTGCCTGTAGTAACTATTATATAAATTATTTTTGAAGTATAATTGCTGCCATTTGTCAAGCTTTTTCTCAATATTCTTATATTTTTAAATTTTCCCTAAATATCCTTTGTATCTATCTTGCTTTAGTTACGGTTAACTGGCGTTATAATAAAATTATACGATACCCGAAAATCGAGCAATAACACTAACGGTTCTTGTACTAAGAATTGATTTTGATGATTGTTCTTTCTTTCCTGCGTTTTGTTACACCCTTTAATTGAAACTTTTTATTAATGGAAAAGAAAATCTTATTAAATTAGTATTAAGTTGTTTTAATATTATATTATAGTTATTTTTGATTTGATACACTGATATTCTAACATTGTAGGTATATTTATGTTCCCCACATTATTCATTATATTAAAGAATAGGTCATCCAGGCGCAATGCGACAGCATCTAACTATACGTGATTGGTTATTGCTTCAATTTTCATTCGGGGGAAAGGTGATATTTAAGTTATCTTCATTTCTCTGCGCTGTTGAGACAAAGCGCGGCGTTGAATTCCGCCACTTACAATGCAATACTACGTTTTTTTCGACTACCCTCTGCGTGAAACTGCATAGAATAAATAGACAAATATATAATAAGCTAAAGTGGTAAGTAAGCTCATTCTCCAATGATGTATTTATATTAATTAAACCCAGTTGAAATCCAGGTTTAAAACGAGAGAATAACCAAAAGCACGTTTAAAAACCGTATTTAAATAATATATTACATAATATATATATTCAAAATAAAGCCAAAAATATCCACATACAATATAATATAATAAAAAACATGTCAATCTGTCTGTACGTGACAAACTATCAAAAGCTCTACCGTTTACCAAGTAAAGTGAACTGCCGTAACTTTTCAGGAAGGTGATTTTGCGAGCCACAAGTTATGGACTTACTAGTTCACACGTGACACCGTCGATAATTGCTGTCAATATAAACGAGGGAGAATATTGAAGGGGTGGACGTAGACATAATGCAAATTTTGTGATACTATTCTCTGTAGTACAGTGTGTAGTGGTAACAATGAGTAGCTGATATAGAAAAAAATGAAAAAATGTTGTATTTTAATATAATATGTTAATATATGAAATGGAAATGTTGAAGAAATTGGAGTAATGTCCCCAACACTAGGTTCTCCTGGTTCCCTCTGCCTACATCGCTATATGCGGGATACAGCGTGAAGTTAAAGGAATTTGTTACAAACACAGGTTAGACGAGGTGCGACACGTTATGCACCGCCTATAACAAGCAATGTTTCTTTATTCTTTAATATATGGTAAGCTGAAGACGAAGTGAGAAATTAACTTCTGACTACCTGATAATTAATAGTTTGTGAAGTATATTTTTTCAGATGAGAAGCAAACGCAAAGCAGGACTTTTTCCCGTCGACACGGAGAGCCTAGAGTTGAAACTTTCTCCTCCTCTTATTGACCAAATTGACGAAATTGTGTGGTGAGTGGCAGCACTCAATATTTAATTGTGTCTTACCAAAGCTTGAAGAAACCATAACATTTGCTTAATATTCCTTCGAGTGGGAATCGAACCTGCAATCAAACGTTCCTGATAACCTCTAATAGCAATATAAATAAATAACCAAATTTCTATTAAAGACATACGAAACACAACAATATTTTCGTCTCTTTTACCCACTTTATACGTTAACTACATTTAATAGCCCACAACGATTTAAAGTATGAATTCAACATGCAATAATAAGGTGGTACGTCTTCAGCGAACGCAAGTGATATACGAGCGACAGTAGCTGGCGCCTGTACTACCTGGCGCCGTAGCTACTAACCTAATATATGCATAATGGTTCTATTGAAATTATATATTGAACACTTTTACTGGCTTATTCTGATTAAGTAGTGTTTGAAGGTTTTTACCGATTTCAAAAAAGGAGGAAGTCCTAAATTCGCCTGTATTTTTTATACTTTTTACTATGTGAACTAATTTTGCTGATCCTTTATTTTGCATGATAGTTAGTGTTTATGATGTAGTCATATTTAAATTTAGTTAAGATAGGACGAGTAGTTTTTGAGTTATTCGTAATAATTTTGCATTTTCTTTGAAGTATGTTTTTGTTGTTTTGATATAAAATCTTCATTTTTTATGTATACTCGTATATATTTATCTATATATAAAGCATAATGAAAGTCATCGTGGCACAATGAGACGTTGTCTAACTGCTTACCTCGTGTTAGACGTTGGGTTTGATTCCCACACAGACTATATTCGAATTATTTTATTTTTTCTGCTCTAGCAAGAAAAATCCTGGCGTTGAGTTCCGCCACTTAACACGCCATGTCGCGAATATGGGTGGAAAACAGAGAACGAAGTGTTTTGACTTTAGATTATTACTGCCTCATAATATGCGGTTTAAAGCGTGAAGCTAAAAACAAAACTAAACAATATACTTTTGCACGCCTACACAACAACTGAGAATGCTTTTTAGCCTTAATCTCGCCTTTTGTACATATTTGTTTCTAAATTGTATGTAATAATATTGTAATTGTTAAAGTTTAGCGGACGGATGGATAGTTGTGTAATATTCACAAAAATCTTCTGAGCCGTTCTAGATAAAACTTTAGCTTATAGATTTTGTGGAATTTAGCTATGATATAAAGATACTATTTGGTATAGAATATACAGGTTTTCCCCTTTCCCACCCATCCTTTCCCCAAAATGTGGTGGTTCCGATAGCGGACTACTACATTATCCTCCCTTTCCATCTGTATCCTCTAGGTTGGCAACGCATCTAGTACATCTCTTGTGTTGTAGATGTTTATGGGCGAAGATAACCACTTAACATCAGGCGGTCCTTCTGCTCGTTTGCCATCCGGTATCCATAAAAAAAAAATAAAAAAAGAAATAAAGAAAAAAAAAACAGAGAAATATGTCAATAAGTTCTAGTTGTTTAAGGTAAGAAATAGTGTTTTCCTATGTCTTATATTTTAAACTCCACAAAGGATATTCAATTAAACTACGATAGCGTTTAAACGTTTAATTTTTTATTATATTTCCAGATGTCCAGATTATTATCTATAAATTCATCTCTACTAATATTATAAATGTGAATGTACTTTGTTTGTCCCGCTTTCACGCCATAACTATTTAACCGAATATCATGAAAGCTTGTTCGCATATTTTATAGCCATTAAAAAGGACATAGGAAAAAAACACAAATAAATAAATCTAGCTACATCAACGCCTTCAGATGAACGCAAATACGTTCTATACAGTATAGTATGTTTAGCATGTATGGACTGACAATGACCTAGTGAGCGAAGCCGCGGGTAACAGCTAGTATACTCATTCTCTCTCTCTCTCTCTCTCTCTCTCTCCTACGCATTGTTATTTCCATCTGATAGTAAGGTCTGCCTTTTTGTCTTTTTATATACTTATATAAAATTTTTAAATAAGAAGCTTGATATCTCATCTTCTACGCAAAGTCGTGTGAAAAAAGCCTAATATCTTTACAGCCTACTCTAAGCAAAGATTAAATTACTTCAAGGTTGTTCTGCTTTTATTAAAATCCGTAAAGTTGTTTTAAATTAGCTGCCAAAAGTATTTTTTGTCCGAGAAAATATATTTTTCTTTAGACTTTTTACAAAGTTTTTAAAATATAAGTGGACTATTTGGAACATTTTTAATAAGGCAATCGGAATAACTAAATATATTGAGCGCGTTAAAACTTAAACTTAGTTGTAATTCACAAGTCATTTAAGTTATTTAATGTTAATATAATAGAAATATTGTCTGTCCTGTCGTGGCGCAGAGGCACAAGCGTGCGACTGTAAACGCGACAGGTTGTGGGTCCGATTCCCAATCCAGGAAATGTAAAAGTTTAGTATTTTCATTTCCAGGGTTTGGTAACAAGACAAATGCGCGGCGTTGAGTGCCGCCACTCAGCACGCCATGCCTCAATTGGGCGGAAAGTGGGGAACGGAGTGTCTTAACACTAGGTTCTCAGGTTCCCTCTGCCTACCCTGTTATATGCGGGATACAGCGTGAAGCTAAAAAAAAATAATAATAGAAATATATTTTTTTTACTATGAAGCGTTTAAATTTAGCAGCTTCACGCTATAACCCAATTATCAGGGTAGTTAGAGAGCACCTAGTGTCAAGACAATCCATTCACCGCTTTCTGCCCGAAGTCGAGACATTGCGTGTTATGTAGCGAGATTAAACGCCGCGGTTTGTCTTATCAGAGCGGGGATATGATTTTTTTAGCTTCACGCTGCACCTCGCAAATAGCAGGATAGGCAGACGGAATCTGAGAACCTAGTGTTAAGACACTCCTTTCTCTTTCGACAATTCCGCTCCTCACTTTCCGCCGGATTGAGGCATTGTGTGCTGAGTGGCGGAACTCAACGCCGCGCTTTACCTTGTTACCAGGTTGTTTTAAAGGCCGGCAACGCACCTGTAGCTCCTCTAATGTTACTCGGGGACTTGGGCGGCGGTGATCACTTACCATCAGGTGACCCAAACAAAAAGACCCTGAAAAGACCCAGGAAATAATATATGGTAATATATACGATACGTATAGTATATGGAATAATATATGATATAAAAAAAATACTAAATATTATTTAAAATTGTCATGTACTGGAATGTGAATGGAACCCACAACCTGTCACGTTTACAGTCGTACGCTTGTGCGTCTACACCACGACATACGTTATGAGTAATGAAAATAATTTCAATATGATTATTCCCCCAAATGGGAATCGAACCCACAACCAATCGCGTTTGCATTCAGAAGCTGACATAGTTTAAAAGGAAGCCTGAGACCCGCGCTATAAAATAATCTAACACCATATTACGTAAGAAGATGTTGTATGCAATTTATTCAATTTCCCAAGACCCTTCCGTCATGTGAAGGACGTTCTCTCGCGGCGTTTTAGTGTACTCTCACATATTCTAACTAGAAAATAAAAGCATACTTTTTCAGTGACGCTTTATTTTTTTTTTTGTAGTTTCACGTTGTATTCCGGAAGTTGCAGGGTAGGCAGAGGGAAAGAGAGAACCTAGTGTTAAGACACTCTGTTCTCTTTAAGTATTTCTGTTTCCCACTTTCTACCGAACTGGGGAATTGCATGCTGAGTGGCGGAACTCAACGCCGCACTTTGCCTACATATTCTAACTATAAATTAAAAGCTTACTTTCTCTGTGATACTAGGAAATATTTGATAGAAACAAGAATATTTAACATAGAGTACCAGTTACTATTATATTAGATTGAGGAACGGAAATTAACAGAAAGAAGTGTCTTAACACTATGTCTTCAGGTTTTCTATGCCTACCCTATTATGTGATGATATAGCTTGAAACTATAAAAAAATGAGTACGATTCGATTCATTGGTAAGACAAAACGCGTCGTTGAACTCCGCCACTCCGCCACTCAGCGTGTTGCATTCGGAAAAAGGAGAACAGAATATTTTGATATTAGATTGTCTTTGACTACCCTTCTATTCGGGATACAGCATACACTACAAACTAAAACTTTTTTTAAATTTTCATAAAATATCATATTTACGATTTAATAATATAAAGAAATTAAATTTTAAACTAGCTTTAACATATTTTTTAAATAAAAGCCGCATAGTGTCAAACTCTATCCTATTATAATTGCAAAAGGGCAGCACTCACTCAATCAGCAAAAAAAGAATGTGACCCACTTATAGTATATCCTTACATGACTCCCTTGGGACTGACATCGAAACTTGTTAAATGGATGAGTTCAGGACTTACTGTCAACTAAATCGCTTATGATAATAATGTTTTTGCGCTTTAAATTGTAATAACTGTTCTAATTCGGTGTAAATTGTATACGCGACAGGTTTTGGGTTCGATTCCCACTCCAGGAAATTGAAAAATTTTGTATTTTCATTTCTTGGGTTTGGTAACAAGGCAAAGCGCGGCGTTGAGTTTCGCCACGCAACATGCAATGCCTCAATTTGGCGGAAAGTGGGGAACGGAAATGTTGAAAGAGAATGGAGTGTCTTAACACTAAGTTCTCTGGTTCCCTCTGCCTACCCCGCTATATGCGGGATACGGCGAAAAAAAAAAAGAGAAAAAAAATTCGGTGTACAAATTATGTAACGATTATTAGTATAATTATAATTTTAATTCCAAAATGATATTAAATATTTCATAATTAAGATTTTAACAAAAAGAACTGATTTCAAATAAAATGCACTCAAAGAGTAAATATTATTGAAATAACTCATAAACTACCTATTAAATCTTAAGTAAATTTGAGAAATGGGATCTCATCAGAAACCATTAGCTATATTATAATAATCATCGAAATCGGTTCAACCATTTAAATTAATGCGTTAACACACATAAAAAAATATCCCGCATAGCAAGGTAGCTGGAGAACTTTATGTTAGATATTTCGTTCATTAAGCTTTCCGCACAAATTCTAGACAGTACATTTTACAGGGCGGAAATCAACGCCGCGCTTTTTCACCAGGTTAAACATTTAGTATTTGTTATGCTATTTAGACAGCCATCTGAACTTTCTGTGTGTACTATGTGTGAAGTTATTATTCGAAAATTCATGGATATTCCTATATTTAAAATATTTTCATTGTTCTGATTTTTTTTTATTGATAACGGATTTGGCAAACGAGCAGAAGTTGACCACCTGATGGTAAGTGGCACTTTCGTTTCCATAGACATCTACAACACCAGAGATGTTGTAGATGCGTTGCCAACCTAGAGGATACTGATGGAAGGGGGATGTAATGTAGTAGTCCACTATCAGAACCACCACATTTTGGGGAAAGGGATGGGTGGGAAAGGGGAAAATCTGGCTTACATGCCATCGAACCGGAACACATCATTAGATATTTGGCGGTTCGTCTCTTTTGACATTATAGTGGTCGTGAGCCGTCGGAGGACGAACCTCCTACCACCTAACACAACATTATATTAACTTTTTCATTTAGTACACACACATACAGACACATATGTACAAGGTGACACATACAAATACATATCATGGTAATATATCTAAAATGGGCAAAAAGAGAACGAAACGGTTAGGCTTTTTTACATATACTAGTAGTATAGATACTCGTAAAGTAACACTAAATTAAAGATAAAACTCTTCCAAATTTTTTTACCAAAAATTAAGTATTAGCAATAAATATTAAATACTAATTTTACTTAAAATTATTCCTTAATATGCATATATTTACTTATTTTAGCAATCATATCCAGTGAGGCGTATCTCGGTCTAAGTGGGTACAACAGGGCAGCAGTGGCGCGGACAGGTGTAATAGTGCGAAAAATTGCTTCGAGGTCAAACGGACTAGCCATTATATTTAACGACAATGCGTATATACGTACACTGTTTAAAGTTAGAATTAGAATGAGAAAAGTTTTCTTTAGAAATATTATTTTTAAGGCCATAGTGGCGTGTGACTGTAAAAGCGATTGGTTGTGGGTTCGATCCCCACTCTGGGGCTGACTTATATTTATATTATTTTCGAACGCCTGTCGTATCGCAGAGGCACAAGCTTCTTTAAAGAAACATATTACCAATTCATGAATTCGCCGAGTGGGTGTCGATGTGTGCCCATACTATTTCACAGTAACAGAAAAGTTTAGAGATTACCTGGGATTTACGATCCAAGTGTAGATTTAAGGGGCCCCTTCAAATGCGTATTAATTTTTACCTCCACTGTTCGCGCTCCTCTCTCTACCTAACATTTTTAATATCTTACGTATTCATAAAGAATAGGGACTCCCGTTGACGCGTTGACAACGTTGCCTAGCAACTTATATCACTTTAAACATAGATGTTAATTACATAGTAGTGTGTGTAATATTTATTTTAATAATTTAATATATTTTTATGCATTATTTTCAAAAGATATTATCATTATGCACTAATTCGCGATATAAACTATAAGTGGGCAAAGTTTCATGCTTCTCCGTCCGCATCATATTTGGAAAAAGGGATACAAAGCTTTTGCTTCACGTATTAATATATAGATTTACTTACTTCTCAATGATTTCATACTGTAACATATTAGTACCTCTTATAGCTTACCTATCTGATAAATAGGTCTCGCAGGACACATTTAAATTGCTAAACAAGTTATCAACGTAGATAAACACCCGCCTAGCCTTAATTAAGGCAGTCTATTAATTATTATGCTTTTCATGGTTATGAAATTGCGAAATCATTTCGCCCCAAATGTATCAAAATTCGATAATATTTCTATTTCTACTAAATAAATAATATGATTATTTTAAAATGCTTATAACTAAATATTTATTCGTAAATTCAAAATTGGTATTATGTTAATATGTTTTGGAATTTACAATATTTAGAATAATTAGTGTAGTTATATAGAAATAGTTTTTGTTAAATATTTACTGATTTACTGATTTGTCTAGTATTATATTATTAAAGAGTACTTTAAAGGGGCCCTTGAATTTACCCTTATGTTGCAGGCCCCAGGTAGTGCTATTCTCGTTACAAGTTACTTACTCGATAACATATCAATGAACGGAAACTTCTTTAGAATCGTTGTTATTTAAAACTCGGTGTAACGTAAAAGCGACACTAAAAAGAGACAAACACATAATGTTTGTAAGACAAAGTCAAATGGCATAATCTTTATGGAGTGTATCTTTATAGAATAAAAAGATAAATATATTGTCGTAATAAAAACATGAAATAGATATTCAACGCCTCAACTCAAAGTTAACATCTGTCATGGCGCAGAGGCACAAGCGTGCGACTCTAAACGTGACATGTTGTGGGTTTGATTCCCACTCCAGGTAATGAAAATGTTGAATTATATTTAATATTTCCTTTTCTTGGGTCTGGTAATAAGGCAAAGCGCGGCGTTGAGTTCCGCCACTTAGCACGCAATGCCTCAATCCGGCGGAAAGTGGGGAACGGAGTGTCTTAACACTAGGTTCTCTGGTTCCCTCTGCCTAATCTGCGATATGCGGGATAGCTTGAATGCGTGAAGCTAAAAAAAAATAGAAAGTCATTTCTACATTTTCATAGTTTCACTTATACCATGTGTGAATTGCATACACGCTTGCATTGTGCACACATGTTTTAATTGATTTCATATTTTTCATGGTTAAGTTACGTATAAACAGTTATCATTTAAAAACTTCATTCCAACAAACTAATAGGGTTTTCTATGTCCCTTTTTTTACCATAAAAGGATCGAAGAGACTGTCAATAAAGGAAATGTCAGCTCTAACCGCTTTTAATTCTCCATATGAGATGCTCCTCCCAAATCCGACGAAATAAAGATTGACACTTGAAATGAAGCTGAAAATAAAAAAAAACTAAGTATTATTTTAGATTGTAGGTAGTATTAACAATCGTGGCGCTGTGGAACGACGTCTGAATTTAAATAAGAGGTGGTGGATTTGATTACCGCTTAGTGAAATGATTATATCAAATTATTTTAAATTCCAACAAGGCAAAGCGCGGCGTTGAATTACGCCACTCAACACGCAATGCCTCAATTCGGCGGAAAGTGGGGAACGGAATTGTTGAAAGAGAATGGAGTGTCTTAGCACTAGGCTCTTTGGTTCCCTCTGCCTACCCTGCTATATGCGGGATACAGCGTGTAGTTAAAAAAAAAATCCTCACTTTGGCAGGACAAAGCGCGGCATTAAGCGCAATGCCGCGAATTCTAGTCTGGTGAAAGCGGTCCACTAATTGTCTTCTGACTAAGGTTTCTCTGCCTCTTATCTGCGGAATAAAGAGAAAAAACTACAAAATAAAAGTAATTTATATAAAGAATAGTAAATAAGTAATAAAATGAATCAAAGATATATAAGGTTCATATAAATATATATATATATATATATATATATATATATAAATAAAAAAAACACTTTCACTCTTTACCCTGCATATCAATATTGCCATGGAGAACCTGATGCCAACAGATGAACATACATACATATATTCATCGTTTTAAATATTTTCATTCCTTATTTTTATTACATGAAAACTAATAAAATACAAGTTTTTCCTATAAGTATGATTGGTACTATACGCATAAAACGTTTGTCCGTTAACGGGACACGTATAGTCCAGAATAAATTATCCCTTATTTTTATCCCGATTGCTATAAAATGGGTTTCCCGTCCCAATTCAAAGAGCTTTTCCTTCTAACATCTTGAATGTAAATTTAAGGGTTGACCAGGGCGGCGGCGACTCGGAAATTGTTTAAATAGAATCTACTGCTATGTTACATTGATTATAACGTTAACTATAATAACACATACATACATAGCTTCACGCTGTATCCCGCATATAACAGGGTAGGCAGAGGGAACCTAGTGTTAAGACACTCCGTTCTCTTATAACAATTCCGTTCCCCACTTTCCGCCGAATTGAGGCATTACGTGCTGAGTGGCAGAACTCAACGCCGGGATTTGCCTTGTTACCAAACCCAAGAAATGAAAATACTAAATTTTACATTTCCTGGAGTGGGAATCGAACCCACACCTTTCGCGTTTACAGTCGCACGCTTGTGCCTCTGCACCACGACAAGCGCTATAATAATGATAATAATAATATTTTATTGCACTTGAAACACAAAAAATATATACGAGTACAGTAATGTGCAAAGGCGGTCTTATCGCCATAAGAAATTTCGACGAGGCAACCAGCAATATCGAAGAATAACT
Source organism: Philaethria dido (assembly GCA_033558755.1). Taxonomy (NCBI): domain Eukaryota; kingdom Metazoa; phylum Arthropoda; class Insecta; order Lepidoptera; family Nymphalidae; genus Philaethria; species Philaethria dido. Next base: position 47,969 of record JAKGSA010001294.1, on the reverse strand, counting down.
GGAGAGCTCAGAAAAGTGCATTAAGTATTGATATTATACAATTTATATACATAAATACATAAATTCTTACATACATACATACATAGCAGAATATACATACATACATATACTATATATCATATTATCATCAAAACGTATTCCTAAATAGATTCTAAAGGGTGTCCCAAAATTAACGCAAGATTTGACTTTGCCGCCATTTGCTATTATATTCATTATTCATTCGCTATTAAAAGACTAAAAATGGCATTTTCTATTTAATTCAAATCGCGTTAATTTTGGGACACCCTATATTAGTTTTTCATATGCTGAATCTATTCAATATATTAATTTACTTATAGTACATGCGTAGTTCAAAGTAAATAAATAAATATTTATATTTTAGTCACAATTGTCGTCTAGTATTGATATTAGTATCGAACTTGGGTTGTTGAAGTGCTCTAGGACATATATGGAGTATAATCCATACGTTTTGAAAGTATGGGCTGTTAAGTATATTTTAATGGGATTTTTTTTGCTGCCCTTACTCAATAATAGCTAGTTCCCATTAGACACTACATTGTAGGCTATATTTAAGATATAAGAAATACTTCATACATAAATCTTTTTAATTTCTATGAGGCAACAAATACTAGTCCCTAAATTTTCCGCTCCCACAAATCTTTCGCTCTAGACTTCAGCGTACTCAGTCTGGTGGTAAATTCATCACTGTATGTTATGGTTATATGGACGATATAACTTTTCATACATAAATGGATATCATTTAATATGTTACTACTTGCGCCTGTCGTGGCGCAGAGCCACAAGCGTGCGACTGTAAATGCGACAGGTTGTGGGTTCGATTCCCACTCCAGGAAATGTAAAACTAGTATTTTCATTTCTTGGGTTTGGTAACAAGGCAAAGCGCGGCGTTGAGTTCCGCCACTCAACACGGAATGCCTCAATTCGGCGGAACGTGGGGAACGGAGTTGTTGAAAGAGAATGGAGTGTCTTAACACTAGATTCTCTGGTTCCCTCTGCCTACCTTGCTATATACAGTGTGAAGTTAAAAAAAAGAAATATATATATGTTACTAAAAAATATATAAATTTTGTAACTTCTGTAACATATTTAGAAAACGTATAAAAATTTGAACGCAGCGGCACAGCAATGTGTTGGAACCCGTGGCATAGTGGTCAGAGCGCTTTGACGGTTTCCAAGAGGTGCGCGGGTTCGAGTCCCGCTGCGTTAAATTTTTTTCTTAATATGTTTTTCACTTCCTAAGTATGGGATTAACACTTTAAAACTTCAAAAATACTTCTGTAACATTTTGTAAATTAATTACAAACAAAGCGCGGCGTTGAGTTAAAAAAATGACTACATGTAAAATATAAGAATAATATAATTATTTTATAAAAAAATCCAGTAACATAACAAAATTTTCATACATTTGAATACAGCAACAATGTAAGAAGAAAACAAACCTCATGGTAGATACTGTTTTGCACCAAAATTCCCTCATTTGTACATTTAAGGCGAGTTTCTTGAAAAACTAGATTCGTTTCCAGTGATAGATAAGAGAAAATATGTAAAGCTATATAATATAAGACATAAAATTTTTATTTTTACTCCAAATTATAGAGGTAATGAACAAATGTTAATAGTTTTTAATATCAAGATACTCTGTTGTCCGCTTTTCTCTCGAACTCTAAGCATTGTTTATTGAGTGGCGGAATTCAACGCCGCGCTTTATTTTATCAGAGCAGGAAAATGAGAATAACTATAACAATGCCCCTGTGTGAGAATCGAACCAGCAACCATTGTTTTCACAGTCAAACGCTATTTCACTGTGTCACGATGGCTTCATTAAAATTACATTATCTCTGTTTTTATCGCACCAAAGAAACTAGAAAACAATATTATTCAATCGTAGCATGTTTTAGAATGACCCTACACACATCGTTTATGCAATGTCTACGCGGTGTCTAGACATTATCTAAACAAATTTATTGCTAAAAAATTAACAGTAATCTTTCACAACCCCACAAGTTAGTAGACCACAAACCTTAGGCAAGGTGTTAGCATAAGTTTTATTTCGCTCGGGAAGAGTGGAAAGTATGGAAATAGCCACTTGCACTCAATCTACATAATAAGGCGGTAACGCGTTCCCGGAATGATAAATTGAAGCTGTTTTATTCATGGATGTCTCACTAGGAACTTCTTTTCATCATTAAATTTAAAGATAGCCTATATATATATATATATATATATATATATATATATATATATATATATATATATATATATATATATATATATACGTATTGGTTATAATATAGTCACTAGTATACCCGTTGACGCGTTCACAACGCGTTGTCTTTAGTAATGTATATGTCACTTTATATAAACATGGATGTCAAACCATGGTATTGTGTGTAATATTTATTTCATAAATTATTCGTTATATAAACTATAAGTGTGCCAAGTTTCATGCTCCTCCGTCCGCGTAATGAAATAAATAA
>JAKGSA010001294.1:695-44946 GCA_033558755.1 Philaethria dido | reverse complement strand
CGGTGCGCGGCTTCGTTCGGTACGTATTGCTTTGACTTTCGAAAACACGAAGGAGTACCAATGAGTTCTAGAAAGTCACGTCAAACCATGAGGACGCCCCGGAAGGAATATATGAAAAGGTGATTGAGTGTGGACGAGGAGAAAGAAGTATGCATGAAAGCATGGATCGTAGCGTTTCGCGCTCTTTTTTCTCTGCCTAGAGAAAAAGCATGAAGCTAAGAAAGAAAACTCTACTTATTTATTTTACGGGAGGAAGGTCACTAAAAAACATTCAGTTACCCTGGAGGGCAAGTATGAAGAGGTTAATGAGTGTGTATGAGGCGAAAGAAGTATGTAGGGACCGTAGCATTTGGCGCTCCGTTCTCTCTAACTAGCTTGCTAGGGATAAAGTGTGATATTAAGAAAGAAAACTCTACTTTTTAAGATAGCTCAAAGTAATTACGGTCTGTTGTTATACATACATGTTCAATAACATATAATTTCTCACGAGATAATTGCAAAATATGAATAGAGCGAAAATTCCGTACCAAATAATATCTAGAATACAATTCTAGATAGAAAAATTGTTACTTATAAATACACAATATTGTTGTTTTGTTAACATCATTTCGAAGGAAAACCTCAAGATAGTATGAGAAAAGTCTTTAGAATTAATATCACGTATCGACAAGTTGATTCACGTTCGAAAAATATTTACGAGTTTACTAAATCTACAAACCGTATATTGGTGTTCATAAACGTAAAAAAATGTAGCTTATATGTGCTTTTATATACCACTATATAAATTTAGTTGGAATTACATAGTCGCCTGTCGTGGCGTAGAGGCACAAGCGTGCGACTGTAAACGTGACAGGTTGTGGGTTCAATTCCCACTCCAGGAAATGTAAAATTTAGTATTTTCGTTTCTTGGGTTTGGTAACAAGGCAAAGTATAGAACTTAGTTTAGTATTTCTAAATAGAATATTATAAGTTTATTTATATTCGCATACGTTACACAACTTGATAGCTTCTCTCACAAAGCCACAATGACAGTTGCAATTTTATTTAACACCTGAGGTATTTAAATGAACGTTTATATCCACACAAAATTATTGTTTATTAGTCATTACGACGGAGTGGATATTACGAAATGTGGCTTTATGAGTATAGGTGATGTCTATATGAGGTGGAATTAATTTATGTAGTGCTTAAATTTAAACTCATTTTAAAGGCATTTAGTCTTTATTGCGATAAGTGAAGGTCATTTGTGTTCTAGGATACTTGAAATTTAATGATTGTTTTATTCTTCGATTTTTTCTTCGATATTCAACCAACTTAGCTGGGTATTTAAAGATAATCTAATATAACAAACGCCTGTCGTGGCGTACTGGCACAAGCATGCGACTGTAAATGCGACAGGATGTGGGTTCGATTCCCACTCCAGGAAATGGAATGTTTCACATCCTAGGTTTGGTAACAAGGCAAAGCACGGCGTTGAGTTCCGCCACTCAGCACGCAATGCCTCAATTCGGCGGAAAGTGGGGAACGGAGTGTCTTAGCACTAGGTTCACATTTTTTGTGCTAGATCTGTTATTATAAATAAAATATTTTTTAATTGGCTTAAAAACGGAGGAAGTTTTCAATTTCACTGCATTTTCATGTGTTTTTACTGTTTACTGTCTGAACTAATTTTAATTATTCTTTTTTTTATATGATAGCTAGTTTTTATAATAGGCATCATTTTAATTTCGTTCATATTGGGAATAGTTTTTGAGTCATCTGTAAAAAAGAATTAAACGGCATTTTTTTGGAGGTCCTTGTTCGTTTTTGGTAAAATTAAATTATTTTATTTTTATTTATTTACTATATTTTGCCTTTTGACATCATTGTGTTTGAAGCGGTGACCCAATCTTATATTTTCTTTTTTTTAATAATATTTCAATTGTTATTTTTTTTTAGTTTCTAATAAAAAGTTAACTCATTCCATTTAATACATAACAGGGTAGTCAGAACCCTCCGCTTTCTATTTTCCACTTGAAATAGAGAAATGGCGTGTGTTGCTTCAATTCATCGCCACGCTTTATCTTATCCTAACGAGAACATGAGAACATGAGTATAATATATATAATCATTTCCCCGAGCAGGAATCAAATCCATAACCACCGTGTTCATAGCCAGATGCACTTCCTCTGCGCCATGATGATCTCTTACTGGTACTTGCTATAATTTTATTACACGAAACACAGAATAAAACTATTAAACTTTCGTTCAACATAAGCGTTTGTGTTCGAGGCCTAATTGTTACTGGCCGCTTGGGCACTGATCTATAAAATTGTTAGTTATTCAGCGTCATTTATCATGACAATCCGGACCGGAGCTACATCCATTAACGTTCGGTTAACCATCTCATTAGCGACGTTAGATTTTGAGCTATGGACTGAAAGTGATACGTTAACACTAGATGGTATAATTTTAAATATGTCTTTTTTGCTTGACGCTGTATCTAACATATAGGGTAGGCAGAGGGGACCAGAGAACCTAGTATTATGACACTCCGTTCTTTTTTAACATTTCTGGTATCCACTTTCCGTCGAATAGAGACAATACGTGCTGAGTAGCGGAACTCAACGCCGCGCTTTTCCTTGTTATATTGGTTACAGTTACACGCTCGTGCAGAAGCGCCATGACAGATCTTAAATATCTATATAAGGAAAAATAATTGTTCTCTGTAGATTCACGCCTTTTCATATCGTTAGTGTCTGCGTAGGTATAGTTTTCCTAGTGTAAAACACTCCATTCTCTCCTCTCGTTTTTTTTGTATTTCAATAATTTTTTTATGTACTTTTACCCGCTTGTAGTTATTCATTGAATTCCACAGGTTACCTAGCAGAAATTTCTACTAGAGATAAGTCTACTAATAATTTTATTTGCCTCCCCTATGTATTTTTAAGTATAATATGTAATGTAATTGCTGTTATGTTGTATATTAAAATAACCGCTTTTTACTACATTCATACGAATATATCTTCGGTACCAAAATAACATTTTTTCCAATTTTTGTCTGTCTGCCTGTTTGTTCCGGCTAATCTCTGAAATGGCTGAAATGATTTTGACGGGATATTTACTGGCAAGTACCTGATGTAATAAGGAATAACCTAAGCAACTTTTATATTATATTAAAAAAAATCTTCTAATATCACAACCTTTACACAATATAACTTTTTTGTTCAATTCCATGCGTATGAAGTCGCGGGAACAGCTAGTCTACAAATCCCTTCTAGAACACCTAAGTCGTACATTCAAATTCAATACTGTAGGCATATCACGTAGAATGTTATTAAGAGATTATAACCTATTTGTGGGATGATTAATTGACGTTTGAGTCAGCGGACACCTGTCTCAAAGGCGGTGATTGTGGGCCGATGACGTAATTAACTTAGTCGTTACTAGTAAATCATGGTAATGTATCGGTAATATGGTCAGTTATATGAGTATATAAGATATAACTAAAGAGTCGAAGTTATTTTTATGAAATTAATACATTTTTTTATTTTATTTTTTATATAAATACGTGAAGCAATAATTTTGGATGCCTTTTTACGAAAAATACGCGAACGTAGAAGCATGAATCTTGGCATACTTATAGTTTATATAACGAAGGAGTGCAGAATGATAATATCTTTTTAAAATTATCCATTAAAAGTGCATTCAATTAATAAAATAAATGTTACACACACTACCATGGTTTGACGTCCATGTTTATTTAAACAGATAAACAACGAAGAAACAGATAAGAAAAAAAGAAAAGCGACTTTAAATTAAAATCAATCAAAGGTAAATATATATAAAATGTCATATGTTAAATTAAAATCAATCAAAGGTAAATATATATAAATATAAAAGGTAAATATATATAAATATATGTAAGATCTGAAGGGGCTATCAGAAGAATTAGATATCATAAAAAAAACATCAAAATTGGTTACACTAATAAAAAATTATACTGTAACTCATGAAAAAAACAAACGAATCGATAACTTGAATTTTTTTGAATTTGGTTAAAAATGTCGTAAATGTTTCTTTGTATCATAATTTATACAACGAATCGAACCACAAAATACGCATTGCCTGAAATAGTTGAAAAGTTGGGAAAAAAAATAGTTAATTCCACATATAATAAAAATAATACAGAAAAATAAAATTGTCCTCATAAATCACATAATACTGCCTTAGTGTCGCCAAATTAAACGTAAGCCTAGAATCTCGTGAAATTTTCAAATTACATTTCACGAGTACCTTTTAGTGTAAATAAGAGGGATGTCTTAATGTGCTGGAAAATGGTTTTATTAACTCGTTCCTTTGAAGAAATATGGATAGTACTTTTTTATATGGATTATACACATATTTTTAGTTATTGTAATGTTCAGTTTTTGTACATTTAAAGACATACTACAGTTTCCAGACATTGCGTGCAGCAGTTTCACGCTTTATCCCGTGTAGCAGGGTAGAGAGAACCTAGTGTCGTTCGCCACATTCTGTCTGTATTCGCGCCATTGCGTATTATTTATTTATTTATACTTTATTGTACACCACAAAACTTATAACAATTACAATAAAATGTGACGTGTATGTGTGGCGGCATAAAAAAAATATGTGGCGGAACTCAACGTCGCGCTTTGTCGTGCCAGAGCGAAGAAATGAAGAATAATAATTTAAATATAATTCCCCGACTGGGAGTCGAACCCAAAACCAATCAGGTAACATTGCATGTTAGATGGAAGCCCCATTAGTCCAAGTCCAAAAGAAAGAAAAAGGAAAAGTTATTTATATATAATTCTTTTAAGTGAGAATCGAGTTTGTATGTATATTTCATAAAATCTGAAGCTTACTAATAATCCTAGTAATAAAATAGTTTTCAAGAAACGTTAATATAGTATTGAAATTTATTATATCAATATATACAATTGAGCTAAAAGTGAGCCTTTCCAGTTTACTGTACTTTTTATGCAGACGCTTGAATAAATGCATTTAAAGTGAAAAGTTTGTTGGTCACAAACAGTTCGTTTATTATTTTATTCTACTTTTACAGGGTATGCTTAAATATTTTCCCCAAATATTGACATAAGATACCAAAAGGTTATCGTGGCGCAGTGGGATAGCGTTTGACTGTAAACGCGATTAGTTTTGGGTTCGATTCCCATTGGGGGAAATTATTATATTTAGATTATTTTTATATCTCCGCTCTGGTAAGACTATATATACTATATAGTTATATCACTTAACACGCAATATCTGGAATTTTAACAGCGAACGAACGAAGTGTCTTGACGCTCGGTACATAAAGCGGGAGCTGTCAAATTCTAATTAGTTATAATACATACATAGCTTAACGCTGTATCCCGCATATAGCAGGATAGGCAGAGGGAACCTAGTGTTAAGACACTCCGTTCCCCACTTTCGGAATTACTTTGCGGAATTGAGATTAATTATAATAAGGTCTTTAAGCTAAGAGTAGATTACTAAAGAATTACCTAATAACAAAAAATATATAACCTTTTGAACTTTACTCCATTCAAAGAAAGAACAATAATTATGATAAGCTTATCTGTAAACCTGACAAAGGATAGGAAGAAGGGGAAAATAGAAGTTGCAAAGCTATCTGCACTAATTTGAGAACTTTTTAAAACTCTTTACTTTTCCGACAAATTATAATTTGCGTTAAATGTACTGCTTTATATTTATGGCTAATACGATGAATACAATATCAAATTTAATGTTTAAATATTCTTTTGGAACAGAATTTGGTTGTATTTAGATTATTATGATTTTTTCGAAGGTAATATGACGAGAAATAAAATTGAATGAGGATATGTCAACAATTATTTAAATGAATGTTGAGAAAAATTATTATGTAATAGTAAAACAAGTAAAGCATCTTCACGGTTTATTTCGACTAGCAGGGAGTCATTTAGAGAGAACCTAGTGTAAGGACTCCCTTCGCTGTTACCTAACCGAATTCGAGACTTTGCGTGTTGAGTGGCAGAAATCAACGCCGTGCTTTTTCTTAACAGAGTAGGAAAACGAAAATAATTTAAATATAATCATTCCCTTGAGTGGAATTCGAACCCACAACTATTTTGTTTATCAAAAAATTGTCCCATTACGCTTTACGATAGCCTCTTTCTAGGTTTATTTGAAATAGATACGATTTTGTGATAAGTACTTTACTAAGACATTAATATGATGAGAAAAGAAGACTTAATGTGAGACATATGTCGAAGCAGTCATTTATAAAATGAATGTTAAGAAATAAATAATGACCCACATATAACATTATGTCTCTCCATTATTAGGGATAATAGTGCTCAGTGGATAGAATAGGAATGTAAGTGCCTGCGATTGGGTTGTGGGTTCGATCTTCTGAAAAGATATTAGCTAAATTGTTTGAATTTTTTCCGTACCACGTAGATAATGCGCGGCGTTGAGTTCCGCCAGTCAACACACAATATTTTGATTACACAGGTGAATAATGAGGAACGAGTATACTTGACATTAGGTTCACTGTACTACAGTACACTATTATATGGGTAAATACTTAAGGATGCCTTTTTACCAAAGTATATTAATAGAAAGAACCTAGTAATAAATATTCTCATTCATCTCTCTCAACGTTTTCATGTTAAGATATTCGTATAGCTCTTAATTAATATCAAGAAAAGGCTTGTCAAGGATGTCAGGTTACTAATATACTTATAATAATTGTTAAAAGAAAGCCTAAAGCAATTACTTCCCAAGATATAACCGAAAACAAACAACGTATCTTAAAAACATTTTTCTTGTGAGGGGACGGGGTTAGAATATAATTCCCCTTCGCTGCTGGGTGGTGTCCCGTAAGAGGCGGATATCCCAGTATTTAGGTGGTAGGAGGTTCGACCTCCGACTGGATCGTGACCAATATCATCAAAGACGAACCGCCAAATATCTACTGATGTGTTCCGGTTCGATGACATGTAAGCCAGGTTTTATCTATTCCCATCCATTTCCCCAGAAAGTGATGGTTGCGATGGTGGACTGTCATGGCTACAACACAGTTTCCTCCTCTATCTATCTTATATACATATATATAGGTCGACAACGCATTCACAACTCCTCTGGGGTTTGTATAATAAGCGTAGGTAACCACTTGCCATCAGGTGATACTTCTGCTCGTCTGCCATCATAAAAAAAATAAAAAAAAGCAAAAAATAACAACGTATTTGTTACCGTATTCTGAAAATGAACGATCCTCAAGGATAAATGTCAATTACAAAACGCGAAATTTTTTTCCATAAAAATGAGCGCCCTTTAAAATTACAAGATAGCTCTTAAATTATACCAAATCATTAATTTTAACGGTAGACATTTGTTTCATTTGTTTCAAGGTCTGTTTGAGCAAAAAATATACGGTAATGTTCAAAAAGTCATTTATTTTCTGTCTCCTGTCTTCTCTTGACGACTCCTGAGCTGATAGGCCCAGTGGCTTAGTTGGTTAGGTTAGGTTTTAGGTCTTATAGTGTACACAAAAGATTTCGCGGGATACAGCTAGTTTATATATATTTCTTCTATATTATAGAAAAAAGAAGCTTCATGGTTTTTCGCATATATGCATAGCAATGTAGTAAGAGGGAACCTGGTGTCAAACACCCCGTTCGCTTAAAACTGGAGACGTTGCGTAAGTGACGGAACTCACTGCCGCGTTTCTTACTAAAGCGTATTTTTTTTATGGATAACGGATGGCAAACGAGCAGAAGTACTACCTGATGGTAAGTGGTTACCTTCGCCCATGAACATCTACACCACCAGAGATGTTGTAGATGCGTTGCCAACCTAGAGGAACAGATGGAAGGGGAGGATAGGTCCGCTATCGGAACGAACACATTTTGAGGAAAAGAAGGGTAGGAAAAGTAAATAACCTGGCTTACATGCCATCGAACCGGAACACATCATAAGATATTTGGCGGTTCGTCTTTGACATGATAGTGGTCGCGAGCAAGATGGAGGACGAACCTCCTACCACCAAACTACTGGGATACCCGCCTCTTACGGGACGCTGCCCAGCGGCAGAAGGGAATTGTATTCTAACCCTGTCCCCTCACAGGGTAAAATGAGATATATCTCATAAAAATGAAACTTATATAAATATATTCTCATTCCCCGAGTGGAAATCGAATCCACACCCTGTCATTTGCACCATGATAGCCTCATTATTATGGATGGATTCTATATTAATTTAACTGTTATATTACTTTTCAAATGTTAATATCATAATATTAAAACTCATTAGTTATTTCGCTATCATTTGATATCACATAAGATTCAAAACAAATTACATAAGAGCTTACTTATTAAACTTTATAAGAGCAAAAGAACAAAAAGCCACTAAGAAACGAATCAAAGAAACATAACGTAATATGAAAAGAAAATGAGATATTTTAATTCTAACATTCCAAGCGAAAAAAATTTTTAATATTGACAAAAACATCTTTTATATCTCCTCAATTTGTGGGAGTAATTTTGCCTTTTAAAGGGGCCTTTTGTACCTGTATCTGAAGGTAAGGCCAGAATTCGCCGTTCCAATAAACGGCAGTCGAATGGTTTCTTATATTTCCCATTATATTTATACTATTCATGACAAATACCTGTGGTTGATTGAATAAGTAAATATTAAACTGAATTTATAATTAACTGTTAAGTACATATTATAATCTTTGAACATTTCTTAGCTTTATTTTCGTGTAGTAATGTAGTCAGAGAGAACCTAGTGTCAAGACACTCCGTTCTTTTCTTGCCGTCCAAATTCGACACATTCCGTTTTGAGTCGAGGAACTCAACACCGCACTTTGTCGTACTAAAGCGGATAAACTAATATAATTAATATATAACCATTTCGTCAAGTTGGAATCGAACCCATAACCTCTCACGTTTACAGTCAAAGGCTATCCCACTGTACCAGAATGGTATTTTTTACTTAATATTCTAAATACTATGATACATACGTATATTGAAAAAGCAGAATTTCTTTTGTAATCCATGGATAAACCGTGCGGGTGCCGGGCCCATCACGTTGCAGAGAGAGGAGTTCAGAGAGTGTCTGAGACTTACGACCCAAGGAGGAGTTCAGAGAGTGTCTGAGACTTACGACCCAAGTAAGTAGATTTGAGGGGCCCCTTTAAAATGCACTCATAAACGTTAACCTCCACTGACCACACTCCTCTCTCTACCTAACCAAATTTGACTAAATATAAACATGATAAATATTCGTTCGTTCAACGATTAAAAAAATATATGTAAATCTATTTATTAGTACCTTTTTACAAAATTTAAATCATGTCAAAATGTTTTCGTAATCAAAGAGGATCAACTCCAATATTATGTTTAAGTATATTATTTTAATAGTTTCAGCCGATTTTCATATTTCAGGAACCTAAAATAATATTTAGAACGAATTATTATAATTCATTGAACATTCTGTTTTTTTTATCCTTTGGTTATTTTGTTAGACTTAGGCTTATTACTAGGTCCTCTCTGCACACGGAGAGAAAAATAAAATATCTTATCCTATGTGGGTAAATAACACTAAATATATTTAAAAAATAGCATTCTTCATTGATGAAATGATTGTTCTTAGAAATAATTTTTGGGTAGCAGATGTATAAAAATCTATGTATGGAGATGTTAACAAGAAAAATAAGTTATATAGAAATTTCGAAATAGCTAGATAGAACATATAGCTTAGTGGTTAGAGCGCTTGGCTTCCGAGAGGCACGGGCCTGAGTTTCGCTACGTTCAATTTTGTATAAGTTATTAAAAATATTATTTGTGTAAGTGTGTGAAAACTTTAAAAACATTAATATATTTGTCTCTTTTTTACCTATTACTCCATCCCCGTTAGGAATAAAGGAATAAAACGGCGTTAAACTAAGAAAGTCAGTAAACATAAATATTGCCTTAATCAGAATTGATCCCATAACCACTGTGCAATACATTCCAGTCACTGAGCTACAATACACATATCTCGTGATATTTTTTCAATATTAGCCACCCTTCATGTATTCAAAAGACGAGAATAAATTTAAATAAAATTACATGTTGGCATACCGCATTGACAATCTCAGTTATTGCAAGCGTCTCGTGCATGTTACGTCAATCCGAAATCCAATTATAAAACCATTTCCATAAAAATGAATACTGTCACAGTAAGTATTTTTAGTTATTCTTCTTTTTCACCGACTTCCAAAAAATGGAGGTTCTGAACTCCACTGCATTTTTTTTTCTGAATAAATATATATTTTTTTTTTTAACTTCGCGCTGTATCCCGCATATAGCAGGCATAGGCAGAGGGAACTTGAGAACCTAGTGTTAAGACACTCCGTTCTCTTAAAACAATTCCGTTCCCCACTTTCCGCCGAATTGATGCATTGCGTGTTGAGTGGCGGTACTCAACGCCGCGCTTTGCCTTGTTACCAAACCCAGGAAATGAAAAATTCCATTTCCTGGAGTGGGAATCGAACCCACAACCTGTCGCGTTTACAGTCACACGCTTGTGCCTCTGCGCCACGACAGGCGGTATATTTTGATGATTTTTTTTTATATGATGCTTTGTGGATGATGTGACCCCATTTAAATTTATTTAAGGTCTTATGACTAGTTTTTGAATTATTTACAAAAATGTTAATTGATTATACTAAGAATATTTTAATAATAATTGTTTAAATAATATTTCCTAACATAATATTATATCTAAGTTAAGTTTGGCATTGGTTGTTGCATATTTAGCAGAAGCTTTGTAGTTACAACGTATGCGCGTCATACATATGTATGTATGTTATTATAATATTGCTATGCAGACGACAGCACCGGAGACGCGTTTTACACAGGCCGTGCAAACATCCCTCGTTCCGTTGTGGAAGAAAGTCGCGAACAACTTGTGTCTCAAATCGAGAGTACTCTATCTAGAGTCTCCGATTGGGGTCGGGACAATCTGGTCCAGTTTAACCCCTCCAAGACACAAGTTTGCGCGTTCACCGCTAAGAAAACCCCATTTATTGCGGCCCCTCAATTCCAGGACACATCTCTTACCATCTCTAAGAGTGTAGGGATCCTTGGTATCGACATATCCAGTGACGTCCAGTTCCGAAGTCACTTAGAAGACAAGGCCAAGTTGGCATCCAAAAAGCTGGGTGTGCTAAACAGAGCGAAGCGGTACTTCACACCGGGGCAAAGACTGCTACTTTATAAGTCACAAGTCCGGCCCCATATGGAGTACTGCTCTCATCTCTGGGCGGGAGCACCAGCATACCAGCTTGGACCTTTTGACTCGGTTCAAAGACGAGCTGTGAGACTTGTCGATGATCCCACACTCACAAGCGGTATCGAGCACTTAAGTCTAAGGAGAGACTTTGCTTCCTTGTGCGTGTTCTACCGCTTGTATAATGGGTTGTGTTCTGAAGAATTGTTTGACATGATGCCCACGGCTACTTTTCACCATCGCACCGCTCGCCATCGACAGGGAGTTCATGCTCACACTTTGGAGCCTAAATGGTCCCGAACAGTTCGATTTCAAAGGAACTTTCTTCCGCGGACTCTCCAATTGTGGAATGATCTCCCTGCCGAGGTTGCCGAGGGTGCCGAGGAGGTTTTCCCAGAGGGCTACAATATGGGGTTCTTCAAAAGGGGAATAAATAGGTTTTTGAAGGGTCGGCAACGCGTAAGTGATGCCCCTGGTGTTGCAAGCGTCCATAGGCCACGGTAACCACTTACCATCAGGTGGGCCGTATGCCTTGTTACCACCGTCGTGGTATAAAAAAAAAATAAATAATAGTGAATGTTTATTGGTAACATATGTATGAAACAGATAGAAAAACAAAAGTTAAAAAATAGTTTATATCTGAGAATTTACTTGTATTTATTTTTATTTATTTATTTAAGGACAATTTACAAAACTAACACTGATTCTTACATATTACAAACAGGTTTTACAATTATGCTAAGTGTCGTTTCAATTACAAATTGCCACGGCAAGCTAAAGTACGGTTATATTATACAAATATTAAACTCTCTTAAAAAAAAAACAATAATAATAAATCCATAACAATCAGATATAGCAGGGTAGGCAGAGGGAACCTGAGAACCTAGTGTTAAGACACTCCGTTCTCTTACAACAATTCTGTTCCCCACTTTCCCCCGAATTGGGGCATTGCATGCAGAGTGGCGGAACTCAACGCCGCACTTTGCCTTGTTACCAAACCCAGGAAATGACTTTACTAATAAAGCAATTTCACGCTTTATCCTGCATAACAGTGTAGTCAGAGAAGCTCTTGTGACTAGATTCTCCATTCGCTGCCTTCTGTCTGAATTCAAGATGTGTTAAGTGGCGGCGCTCAACTCAGTACATTATCTTACCAAAGAGGTGAAGTTAAAGAAATTTTAATTTTATCAATACACTGAGTAAAAATCCAACCCACAGCCAAAAGCGTTTACAGTCAGCCACCGTCCCACTGCGCCACCATGGTCTCTACTTTACTAATGAATACTACACAATATATTTTAAATGTTATTTGCAGATACTTTTCTGTCATAAAAAAGCTATAAGTTTGAATTATAACCATAAAATCATTTAAGCTATCGTGGCGCAGTGAATCAGCGCCAGACTGTAAGGACGAATGGTTGGCGGTTGGATTCCAACTTCAATTCTGAAGGAATGATCATATTTAAATTACTTTTATTTATCTGCTCTGTAATATCTTGTATTTGGTGAGAAAGTGTAGGACGGAGTGTCGTAACACTAAATTCTCTCTGATTAGCCCATTGTCATGCGGGAGAAAGTGACAACTTATAGAAAAATAGGCATAATATATAAAGTAGGGGGAGATCTCGGTTGACCTTCGAGAACACAGTATCAATGATACTGGAGGAAGGTCATGTAAAAAGCATGAGGACCCCCCGAAGGGGATACATGAAGAAGTTAATGTGGATGAGGCGAAAGAGGTAAAGACTGTAGCGTTTGGCGCTCTGTTAGAGAACAGAGAGCTGACTACCCCGCTAAGGATAAAGCGTGAAGTTAGGTAGGTAGGTATGTTATTATAAATAGCGTTTTCTACACTTCTTCTCCATATAAACTTTAACTGTGCCAAGTTTCATACTCTTCCGTCCTCACAATTGTCGTAAAATGTGGTACAAAGTTTACCTTTAAGTTTATCTTCACGTATTAATTATAATGATTTTAGACGTAAAGTATTTTAATAGATTCTTTATTTAAAAGCACTTTCTATCAGAACTCTTCTTTTCTATACATCTCTCTCTCTCTCTCTCTCTCTCTCTCTCTCTCTCTCTAATACTTATATAAACTATATAATATATTATTCAAGTAAATTCTATTGCTATACGAAACCGAGTAATATTACTAACCCATATTCAATTTCTGTGTCACACCACGTATTATACTATCTCATATAATTCAATACAGCTTTGTCACTTGTACTTGCCCCACAAATCATATGCGAATGCTCCTACTACGGTTTCTCATTTTGTTGGTTACAATTACTAGTTCCTTCAGTTTAGGCGCACTATTAAAGTTAAGGAATATCAAATATTTATGATTTCGTGCTTTTGTTGATACGTATATATGGATATTTTTCTTTTTTTAACTTTACGCTGTATCCCGCATATAGCAGGGTACGCAGAGGGAACTAGAGAACCTAGTGTTAAGACACTCCATTCTCTTCCAGCAATTCCGTTTCCCACTTTACATCGAAGCGAGGCATTGCGTGTTGAGTGGCGGAACTCAACGCCGCGTTTTGCCTTGTTACCAAACCCAAGAAATGAAAATACTAAATTTTACATTTCCTGGATTGGGAATCGAACCTGCAATCTGTCACGTTAACAATTGCACGCTTGTGCTTCTGCACTACGATAGGCGTTATACTATAGATATTTATTAATAAGGATTTATCTTGAGCTTAATAGAAAGTTTTTATTTTATATCTTAGAATAACAGAAATTTACAGTTACGTTTCTTTCAGCTTCCAGTTTTTTCCAGCTTTTATACCTACCTAGTATTCTTTATTTTAAAAAATTGTTAAAATCGTATCTTTTATTTTAAGAAATGTTAAAATAAACGACATTTTGCAAATTACACTAAAGCATTTTCAAAAAAATTTTTTATTAAAACTATATCAGTGTATTTTAAATAAGATAAGCATTTAAAATGTTTTTATAAACTAAATATTAACAAAACGAAATAATATACTACACGATAGTAGTAATAGTATAGCTGCGTAACCAAGTAACAACCGTAGTACGGTAAATCTCTCTAAACAAGGTAGAATTGACTTTGCATGCATTTAACATAAACGGGAAACATTGTTAAGCTCTGAGGTTTGTGGATTGAAGATATCGATTTGTGTGTATGTTATGGAGAATATTAGATACTTATGGTTATAATATGGCCAAATTATACTTTATAAATTATATCTATGTATTATTTTAATGAATAAGCTATGCTACTTTAAAGTTTCATCTAGATTTGTTTAGTAGTTTTTACTCCTAAAAAAAAACAAAAAGTGTGAAAGAAGATGACTTATTTTTTAATATTTTTAAAGTACTTTTAACACCACTTTTTCCTGAGAGGGGACGTGGTTAGAATACAATTGTTCTCCGCCGCTGGGCCTCCCGGCCCACCAGGGCGGGTGTTCCAGTAGTTAGGTGGTAGGAGGTTCGTCCTGTGTCTGGCTCGCAACCACTATCATGGTAAAGACGAACCGCAAAATATCTAATGATGTGTTCCGATTCGATGGCATATAAAACAAGGTATCCCCTTCGTTATCCATAAAAAACACATACTAGTATAAGAACAATATTATAGAAAATAATTAACATATGAATCCGCTTTTGGAATCAATTTTTTTATTATATCGTCAAATTCTTATGTACTTGTCACAATTTCTTTTTAATGTTAGGATTTTGTTATTGTTACAATTTCTTAATTATCTATAGCGCTTGGATAGTAGCTACTAAGCGAGAATTTCTCGAAATTCCTATAACATTGGTAAATAAAGTCACGTGATAAGCTAGTACTAATAACACAATCTTCTGTCTAGCCTTTATTCCATTATTTAGGGTCGGGTATATCTACTCTTCTGCGCCAAGACGTGCGACCCAGGGTTGTCGGTGCAGGCAAATTCTTTTGTTTTAGGTCTCTAGCGATAGTGTACCACTAGGTCAAAGGTGGGAGGCCTCTACTTCTTTTTGACTCCGGTATATTTAAAGCCAAATTCACTAAGCAGACTTCGTCTTTTCTTTTAATATATCCATACTAACAACGCAATATTTAACTAAAATAACTCTTAGATTTCACATGAAATATATATTTGAAATTTATAAAAGACAGCAACTTGGGAATAATGGCAATACATAAATGAAAACGCAGAAAAAAGTATTTACTATATTTATTTGTCAAAGTTACCTTAAAACTAACTTTGTTACAGAACCCTTCTTTTTCTCTACAATAATAATTTCGTTATTTGAAACATTCCATAGAATTTCGACACTTCATAAAGATATTTTGTCATTAAAATATAAATGAATAGTTAAAAACATTAATTCATTAATTGTTTTAAGAAATTATAATAAAAGTAAACTTATAAATCATTATAACTACACAATCATTATATACTATAATGATAATTCATCATTATAGTTAGTAATTATTTTAGTTAACAAATATTGTAATGAAATTAGGAATTTCTTAGAAATATTAGAAGGAATTTATCTCTCTATTCTCACAATTAACATAATAAATTGTTAATTGTTCAATAAATCATTATATATAGTATATATAATGAATTAATGAAACATTAATGACAAAATAACTTTACAAAGTTTCTTTTCATAAGTGAAAAAACAATATTGCCATTTGGAAACAATTATACATTTAAAATTTAATATTTACAATATATTTACAATTCTTATATTAATATTATCAAATAATCATTAAATAAATCTATACGCCTAGCAAATGAACTACAATTATACGATGGTGCTATGTCGAACAGTGATGCTGTGTTATAGATAGTTAATAGAACAAACAGACAGACGTACTTGTATGTACAGAAAGTTATACATATTTTTATATATATACTTATATTTATATCAGGCGTGAATAAATTGATAACTTGAATGTATATTTTTAGACCCAGGTAATTTAAATTTTTATTTAAATTTAGTTTTTATCTTTTTTTTTATATTGTTTTACTTAAAAGTATTAGATTTGCCTATATTTTTTGATTTAGTCATTTATTGACTCTATAAATAAAAAATCATAGTTTCAATTTTTTTTAACTTCATACTGTATACCGCACATAGCAGGGTAGGCAGAGGGAACCAGTGAACCTAGTGTTAAACCACTCCGTTCTCTTCTGTTCCCTACTTGGCGCCGAATTGAGGCATTGCGTGCTGAGTGGCGGAACTCAACGCCGTGTTTTGCCTTGGTATCAGTGCGAAAAAATGAAAGGATTATTTAATATTTTCACTTCCTGGAGTAGGAATTGAACCCACAGCCTGTCGCGTTTCGAAAGTACAGCCGCACGCTTGTGCCTCTGCGCCTCGACAGCCCTTACTGTTTTTTTTTTTCTACCTGAAAATGTCTCATTTGCTTCCTTTTTTTTATTTAGTCATATATTAACCCATTAAACTAATCCTTCAGTCTATTAATATCAAAAAAATATACATTCAAGTTGATTTATCAACATATTAACGCCTGGTACTGAATATATACATTGTTATACTCTTTCGTTATTATTCTTGTATAATTATATTTATTGTTTAAGCATTTTCGTTCGTTCCCTTTTTAATTACCACGTATAAAAGATTAAAAAATGACGCGTGTTTTCATGTTAGGTAAAAATTGCAAGTTAGAACGAAATGAAAATCGCACGTGGCTGTTTTTAGAGTAATTAAATGTGCTTGACACTTCGGTTCGTGTGATATTTTAACACAAAAATAATACAGTGGTAATGTGCATATGTATATGAAAATAAGGAAAGGTATTTGTGAGTATTTTTAATATTTAATATTATATATGCAAAAGTATGTTTGTTTGTTACGCTTTTTCGCGTGAACTATTCAGCTGATTAATCTGACATTATGAACACATAATTTTAAGAATATATATTACTTGACCAAAACAAAACAAAAACAATATTAACGCCTGTCGTGTCGCAGAGGCACAAGCGTGCGACTGTAAGCGCGACAGGTTGTGGGTTCGATTCCCACTCCAGGAAATGGAATTTTTCATTTCCTGGGTTTGGTAACAAGACAAAGCGCGGCGTTGAGTTTCGCCACTTAGCACGCAATGTCTCAATTCGACGGAAAGTGGGGAACGGAGTGTCTTAACACTAGGTTCCCTCTGCCTACCCTGCTATATGCGGGATACTGCGAGAGACTATGTATGTATGTAAAAACAATATTAATAAAAAAATATAAAAAAATTTTGATATATAACAACGAGGACTTGAATATAATTCAACACGTAAAGCATGTTTCCAGTTTCTTAAACTAATTGGATAAAGCATGTTTCCAGTTTCTCGCATATAGCAGGGTAGGCGAAGGGAACCTTGTGTTATATCTTTTCAATGGATACAGCATGTTTCCAGTTTCTTAAACTAATTAGAATTTTATTATTTCATTTACTTTTTAACAATCATTGATAGTTATTGAGAAGACATCCACGTGGACAAAATCTCGGGTAAAAGTTAGTATACATATATTTCAACCAAAATCGTAATTACAACATAAGCATTTATTAACCTGCTTCAATTCGTTTCTGCATAAGGTATTTTCCTTTTCTTTTTTTAAAAAGTTAGATTTTCTGCAATAATTACAATACAAATGACATCTATATAAAAACATTTAAATCCTTCAAAGAGAAATATAATATCAGAACGAAAATGATTGTAAAGTTGGTAACGTATCAAATACCTCATTATTACGTCTATAATAAGAATATCTAAATTTGTCTATTTAAGATACATTTACACAACAAAAACAAATGTTTTATTTCTTCTTTACGCTTCTTAGAATCAAAACTAAGGGTGTTTCTCAACACATAGTTCTCTCTGCGCTCAATAGAAAATAAGTTTAATAAATTCATATAAAAGAAGTTATTGTGAAAAAAAAAAATATTTAGATTGTTTTTAGTGTCACCTTATTTTTAGTAATTAATCAGAAGGAATTAATATAAAGTAAACGTAAAATCTATGAAATGGAATTTTAAAGTTTTATTAGTATGACTAGGCCATTATGTACTTTCCGGTCATCCTTCAAAGTGCGAGGAATGTGCGAAAAGTCTACTGTTACAAAGTCTTTCTTTTAGGGACAAAAATTTTTTACAGCTCCAGTATCCGTATTTTCTACAATTAAGATTTTAATACAAAAAAAAACCGACTTCAAATGAAATGCACCAAAAAGTACAATTATTACGAATATCTCAAAAACTCATCAGATTTTAACTAAATTTTAAATGGGACCACATCAAAAGCACTAGCTATCATATAAAAAGAAATAACAAAATTGATTCTTATATATCTTGAGACCTAGAAAAAGGTATGCGGCAATACACAAACAAAATATAGTCGAATTGATACCCTTCTCTTCTTTCGAATGAAGTCGGCTAGTAATACAGATCATACAAATATTGGGAAACATAAATAAAATTTTATTTTCGTAAATAATATGTAAATATAAAGATTACAGTCATGTCCTTTATTTTACGTGATTCATTCAAAACGTCAAAAAAAATGTTCACAATGTACTTGCCAAATAAAAAAAATTGCGCAAAAAAAAAACTATTTTAAATATTTGACATCATATGGAAAATAGCGAAATTTGCTTCAATTAAAAGTCGATCGAATTTTAAATCACCTTTTTCATTTAATATATTTATATTAGTTCATCAACTATTTGCAATAAAAATGCCTCTTGACAAAAACTGAAAAATACACATTACTTATGGCAAAAAAATAAATAAGTCAATTATTTTTTCAATGCAGCATATTCGCAAAAAAAAAATGTATCGAATTTTGCTGACGACTAACAATAAAGAAATTAATTTTCAACATACAGTCCTATGTGATCTATTATATTATATATAAAGTGAAAAAATCTTTACAATATATCTATATAATTTACATATTCTTATAAATGTTTGTGTAACTTTCATCTGAACCCGTCGATGGTGCTCGTGTAGACAGTCGCGAGGGTGCAGTAGAGGGAGATGAACAGGTTCACTGATAGTGCACATGGTGATGCTGTGTTCGCGTTACCATGTTGCATGGCTGCTGGGTGTTCACCTGGAATGAAATTAATTTTGAATAGATTGTTCGAGAATGTTTGTAAGTTAAGGAAAGATCATCGGGTTTCCTTCCTTTCTGTCTAATATAGAATTTTTCTAACAAAAGATACAAAAAAATAAAGAGAAAAAACATAGTGTTAAGAAATTTCTTTTTGCCCGTAGCATGCTACGCGTGACGGAAACGCTTCGTGAATCTTCGTAATCGTCACTCGAGTAAGAATCGAACCTATAATTATGATGTTTACATTAAGAAGCTATCCCAGTGTACCAAAATGGCCACTAACATGTAACTTTTAAAATCTTTTACTAAACTTTAAACTCAATTTACTTAATAGTTATTATGAATTAAAATTTACCAAGACGTTTTAGATAAATCAATACCTACCCACACGTAGATTTTTTTTAAAACCCACCTATTACACTTATTTTCTATCTTACATACATACATAGCTTCACGCTGTATCCCGCATATAGCGGGGTAGGCAGAGGGAACTTAGTGTTAAGACACTCTGTATTCCGCCGAATTGGGGCATTGGGTGCTGAGTGGCGGAACTCAACCCCGTGCGTTGCCTTGTTACCAAACCCATAAACCCAAACATTCCATTTCCTGGAGTAGGAGTGGGTATCTTACATATATGAAATATAAATAAATATTACAAACAAATTATACAATTAGCAAAAAACAACACGCGAACGGACATAACATATTAGTTCCGTGTACCCCAAAGGCTTAAGCAATAAAATATACGGCATTTTCATTATAAGCTCTTAGAATGTTAAATCGCTTGCAATTATGTAGCATCGTTATATAAAATGAAACCCGACTCATTCGTAATGGGCTCATCTTCATTCGTTATCTTAAAAGTAGCAAAATAAACCTCGCTAATGCTGTTTGGTTTAATGAACAAGAAGAGTTTAACTCCGCGATTAATTCTGACAGTGTTTTGAAATTTTAATTTAATTTTTGTGTTTGAGATGTGTTTGAATATTTTTTTTTTAACTTCACGCTGTATCCCGCATATAGCAGGGTAGGCAGAGGGAACCAGAGAACCTAGTGTTAAGACACTCCATTCTCTTTCAACAATTGCGTTCCCCACTTTCCGCCGAATTGAGGCATTGCGTGTTGAGTGGCGGAACTTTTTAAAAATAATGATCGCTTTTCATTAAAATATTGAATTAGAATTTTTTATGAATAATATAAAAGAATTCTGTATACAATTGAGGTCATCGTGGCGTAAACATGATGGTTAAGTTTTCAATCTTTACTCAGTGGAACATGCTTAACTTATTTATATTAGCCCGCTCTGATAAGACAAAGAACAACGTTAATTTCCATTTAAAATAGAATGTTTTAATTTTGAATGACTGCCGTACTATTAAAAATAGTGCTAATTTATATAAAACGCCTGACGTGGCGCAGAGGCACAAGTGTGCGACTGTAAACGCGACAGGTTGTGGGTTCGTTTCCCACTCCAGGAAATGTAAAATTTAGTATTTTCATTCCTTGGGTTTGGTAACAAGGCAAAGCGCGGCGTTGAGTTCAGCCACTTAACACGCAATGCCTCAATTCGGCGGAAAGTGGGGAACGGAACTGTTGAAAGAGAATGGAGTGTCTTAGCACTAAGTTCTCTGGTTTCCTCTGCCTACCCTGCTATATGCGGGATACAGCGTGAAGTTAAAAAAAACAGATTTTGAACCTACGACCCAAGTCGAGATGTTATTTACAAAATTAGTTAGTTCTGAAAAATCAAAAATCATGTTCAATAGAAAATTATTTGCTTCGATTACATAAAAAAAGATTATATTTATACTATTTTGTAATTTATTTCAGCTCAAAGGATCACCGTTTGCTTATAGCTAAGCTAATTTTATAATTTAATACTTCAGTAGTTATTAGGTATTCCTACAAAGCAAAATGTTCGAAGGGTATTTCGAGTTTTTTATCAATTATTGTTTCATATTGAAATTAATAAAATTTTTACGGTCATAAAACCAATATTCGCAAAAATAAACAATTTAATCCTAAAAAATCTTTTCTGCTTATGGATTTACAGCGAATGTCTTAAGCCTGTGCGAATTTCTAACATCACATCATAAAAAAAAACCACTTACATATACGAGTATGCACAAGCTTTTTCCTATTCACTATACAAAAAAAATCTCAAGGGGCGTGGTGCAAAGACACAAACATGTGACTGTAAACGCGACAGGTTGTGGGTTCGATTACCACGCCAAGTAATAAAAATATTAAATAATATTTAGTTTTCATTTCCTCGTCTTGATAACAAGACAAAGAGCAGCGTTGAGTCCAGCCATACAGCACGCAATGCCTCAATTCAGCGGAAAGTGGGAAATGGAAAAGTTAAGAGAATGGAGTGTCTTAACACTAGGTTCTCTGGTTCCCACTGCCTACACTGCTTTGTGTGGAGTACAGCGTGAAGCTAAAAGAAAATAATATCTACAGTACATATTCGCTTATGTACTACGATTAGTATATATAATACTATATAACTTTAGCATAATCAAAAAACGTAAGTTTTTCATTATGAAACATCTATATATAAGTACGTGAAGCAAAAACTTTGGATCCCATTTTACGAAAATTACGCAGACGGAGGAGCATGAAACTTGGCACACTTTTAGTTTATATAAGGAAGGAGTGCAGAATGATAATATCTATTTAAATTAATGCATAAAACGTACATTAATAGATATATAATAGAGTAATAAATGTTTGACATCTGGTTTGACATCCATGTTTATACAAAGTGACACATACGTCACTACGCAACGCGTTATTAACACATTTACGGGGACACTAGTTATAATAATATCTTGTCAACCAAAGCTTCTATTCTCATATTTTTCCATACAATAGTAAAATATGTTTCCCTTAATATCGTTACTATGAAACTTTCACCGAATCTCGCAGAAGAACGTAAGTCTATTTCACAAGTTCCGTCACTCCACTGACTTTGTGCGACGTAACTTTTATGTACTTATTTCTTACAAAAGGCATCGAAGATATTATACCAAAAGTAGTTTATTTATCACAGACGTATTTTCCGAACAATGGTGGATAAGCTAAAACCGCTCGAATGTGAAAGGATAAAGATTTTTTCATAATGTTTAAGTATTTTTGTCTTAACAATTAATAGTGCTTGTGACATATTATTGGTATTTTTACCCGATAGTAGTAGATTCGAATTAATTATTCCATCACAGTAGGGTAGTCAGGGAGAACGTAGGGTCAAGAAACTCTATTCTCTTTATCCCGTTATAAGACAAAATATTTATTATCGAGTGACAGAACTCAACGCCGTTCTTTATAAATATTACCAGAGCGGTAAATGAAAATAACGAAAAGATAATAATTTTGAGTGGTAATCGAAATTGCAACTATCATGTTATAAGGAAGAAGTGCAGATTACATTAGAAATACTTTAGCTTCACGCTTTATCGCGCACAGCAGAAACTAAACAGAAAGAACCTAATATCGAGACAACAATTAAGTATTATTAGTAATAATAAGTAATAATAATATATTAAGTAGGCAACTAAAATACTTGGGCTCTCTTTGGAAAAAAAATATCTTATTTCCTAAGCTTAGTTAAGTGATATGAAAATATAGTGAAAGTTGGCTAAAGTTACTGACCACGTATCCGTAGTGATCAGAAAAAATATAAAAAAAAATAAAAAAAGAGTATCGAATCCAATTTCTTATTTCCCTTGGAATTCGATACATTGGGTATTGAGTAGCATAACCCAAAGTTGCACATTGCCTTATGAGAATGGAGAAATTATCATAATTTAAATACAATTTGTCCTCCGAGTGTATTTACAGTCAGCCGCTATCCCACTACTAGATTTTTTTTTAACTTCACGCTGTAACCCGCATATAGCAGGGTAGGCAGAGGGAACCAGAGAACCTAGTGTTAAGACACTCCATTCTCTTTCAAGATTTCCGTTTCCCACTTTCCGCCGAATTGAGGCATTGCGTGGTGAGTGGCGGTATTCAACGCCGCGCTTTGCCTTGTTACCAAACCCAAGAAATTAAAATATTAAATTTTACATTTCCTGGAGTGGGAATCGAACCCACAACCTGTCGCGTTTACAGTCGCACGCTTGTGCCTCTGCGCCACGACAGGCGTTACTAGAAATACTACATAAAATAAATATACATGCCTTAATTCGGCGGAAAGTGGGGAACGGAAATGTTAAAAGAGAACGGAATGTCTTAACACTAGGTTTTCTGGTTCCCTCTCTTACCTTATAACCGGAATACAGCGCGAAGTTAAAACAAAATATTACACACAAATATATTACATATACGTTACTTAGGCAACGCGTATTTTACACGTCAGCGAGGCCGCTAGCATAATAATATATAAGATTCTGAAAATATAAATTTAATTTGCGGCGTTGAGTTCCGCCACTCAGCACGCAATGCCTCAATTCAGCGGAAAGTGGGGAACGGAGTGTCTTAACACTTCGGTTCCTTCTCTCTATACTGCTATATGCGGGATACAGCGTGAAGCTATGTATGTATGTAAATTTAATTTGTTACCATTTATAACGTGAACATTTACAGAAGCAGCCTCAGCCATCGTCGGCACGCAGCTGTAGTTCCCACTATCCGCCGGGGTTAGCTTCTCAATCATTAGACGAGACGTTAGCTGCTCAGTCCATTCTGTTTTGAGTCGTAATCTCGGCTCTTCGACAACTTCATTTGCGTCTACTTCCTTATATTCTATTAGTTTTGATCCTGAAACAAAAGTTATATTTTAGTGTGTTTACAAAATTTTGCTTATAATTTTCTTTGAGTTATATGAATAATGCTTTAATTTTTCCCGAAATTAACAAGAAAAGGGAAATATTGGTAGGAACTATAATAAATACTTGCTTGTATGTAACTGTCTGCTCAAAGTATGATGAGTGAGATTTTTTTTTCAGCGTAAAATTTTGTTCTATATAGCAGGGTTAACAGAGAGAATCTAGAGTGAAGACACTCCGTTCTCTATTTTTCACGTCAATTCCAGGCATTGCTTGTTAAGTGGTAGAACTCAATACCGCGCATTGTTTTACCAGAGCGGAGAAATAAAAAAATATAAATATAATCATCCCATCAGCTGGGAATCAAATCCACAACCATCTCGTTTATGGTTAAACGTTGTCCTACTTGAATAAACGTTTTCTTAAAATTTATTACTGATTTTCGCATTAGCCAATATAAAATTTCTGATACAATTAATAATAAACCTTCATATACCACCCTAAAATATACTACATAACAAAAAATATTTTTCCTTCAATTGCACGAACATATTTGTTATAACAACATCCAATACTGTAAGTGTTATGATTCATAATAAAACCGAATCGCAGAATGAAGACGGAAATATTGCAGACAATTGAAAAATTGTCCGTCTGGTTAAAACGTAATAGAGCAAGAATAAAGAATGAATCTACGAGAAAAGGAGAACATTTTATGGTAACAAATAGGCAATTTGCCAGAGGATACGTGTTCCGTTCATTTAACGGTCTAGAAGAATCATTTCTGTTATAAAAGTGTAAAATGGATTAAAGCGGCATCCGGAAACGGAAGATACAATTAAAAAGAAATCATAAGGATTTTCAAATTGAAATTAGGTCAGCAGTTGTGTGTGATCATTTTTTGGGGTGATTGTAAGGTTCATGATGGAATTTTATAGGTTAAATAATAATGGAATTTCATAAAGAATATATATTTCCAGCTTATTTTCAGCATTTTTTCTTGCATTATAGGGTAGTCCGAGAGAACCAAAGTGTCAAGACTCTCGGTTTTCTTCAGACATTCTGACCAAACTTGATTTTGTGTGTTGAGTGATGGAACTCAAGGCCGCATATTTGAGCGGAGATATAGATATAATTTAAATATAACAAATTCTATATTACCAGAAACGTTCTGTTGATCTGGTCGTCAAGTTTCATGGGTTACAGTATTTTAAAGTTATAAAGCTAACGATTTTTAAAAACTTAAGAATTTAAACTTTAAATATAGTTTTTCTATTTTACTCACCCTTGTACCAAAATATGGTTCCCAAATCATGCGGACCTTGACTCAGGATGCATGTTAGTGAAAGTAAGCTGCCAGTTTTCACATATAAATCCGCTGGGCCGAGAACTTTGGCTTTCGCTTCTGAGAACAAAAATATTCCATTATATAAAATATAATTATAAATAGAAATAATTAAGACTTTAACAAAAAAAAAGAAAACCGAAATAAAGTGCATTAAAAAGTAACCTCGCTATGATTAACTCAAATATTACTCGTCAGTTCTTAATTAAACTTAAATAGGACCACATCTGAAGGACTAGCTAATAGATAAAAAATAAGAGTCGAATTTGTTTCATCTGATAAAAAGTTGTACGTTAATACACTTAAATAGTCGAATTGAGAACCTCCTTATTTTTGAATTTGGTTAAAAGAACATAAGACTGTGACAGCTTGCGATATAAATTAGGTAGCCTTCTCAAACAAATCTTCTTTGAGTCAAAGCTACTGTATATCCAATAGAATATATGTAGGCGGTTGTAAATTTTACTAGTTTAAAGTAGTCCTTATATCATTATTAATTTTAGAATACTTAGAAACTACTCCTATATCCATAATTTTTATAAGGAACAAACAATAAACTACATAAGTATATTATATATTGTGTGAAGGTCATCATGGCGCAGTCAAATAGCGTCTTACTGTAAACGATGATCATAGGTTCATATCCTGTTTGGGGTAATAATTATATATAAATTATTTTCATTTTCATGCTCTGGCAAAAATGCATTGAGTCCCGCCACTCAATATACAAAATAACGGAGTGTCTTTACACTAGGTTCTCTCTGCCTACCCTGCTATGCGGGATAAAGAGTGAAGCTACACATATTATATATCGTTATAATAAGGATTAATCGATTCCTAAATCCTAGGGCTATAACCTAAAAGATTTATTGCCCGCTATAAATATTTCTAATTAATCTTTCCTCCAGAATTAATGTCCTCGCTGTACAATAACCTTAAGAAAATAAGTACTTTATTACACTTTGCTTGTTTAATACAACTTTTGGGATGACTTTAATAAAGAGAAATATTATTAAAAAGCAGCTTCTTGCTTAATGAGATCTTTGATTTTCGCGATTTTTACACATATTAAATGAAACTATTTTAACCGGATTAATCGCGTATATTTTAGTATTCGGAAACACATTTTCGCATAACGCCTGTCGTGGCGCAGAGGCACAAACGTGCGACTGTAAACATGACAGGTTGCGGGTTCGATTCCCACTCTAGGAAATGAAGTATTTTCATTTTCTAGGTTTGGTAACATGGCACAGCGCGGCGTTGAGTTCCGCCACTCAGCACGTAATGCCTCAATCTGGCGGAAAGTGGTGAACGGAATTGTTAAAAGAGAACGGAGTGTCTTAACACTAGGTTCTCAGGTTCCCTGCTATATGCGGGATACAGCGTGAAG
Source organism: Philaethria dido (assembly GCA_033558755.1). Classification (NCBI taxonomy): domain Eukaryota; kingdom Metazoa; phylum Arthropoda; class Insecta; order Lepidoptera; family Nymphalidae; genus Philaethria; species Philaethria dido. Next base: position 18,072 of record JAKGSA010001294.1, on the reverse strand, counting down.
TAAAAAAGAAAAAAAAAATTTTGGAAACCCGATGTTTCGAAAACTTTATAGTAGTTCGTGGTCACAGGCAGACTGAGGTGGCATTCGTCTGTCAATTGATACAATTATTATTTCAAACTACCCCCAGCGATATGTGGCCACTAGCTTCACGATTTATCCTGAATAACAGAGTCACAGTGAACCTAGCGTCAAGACACTCCGGTAAATAATATTAAAATACGTTTAATCCCATAAAGCAACATTTTTTAACCAAAATCAAAATATTCCTTATTCGAGTAGGCTATACAAGCACTTTCGAATCGTCAATTTACAAAGGTGTCAATCGTGTCAGTCCTAACGGAAGCTACCACTTATTAATAATATTATTACTTATACTTAATATTTCTTTTGGTACAGTTCTTAACACTAACATTTTATTATTTATGCCATTACAAGTGTTACTGTTTCTATATTTGGTTGTATGTTATATATATCTGTTGCCAGGAGTGAAAATTTTAAATAGGTAGGCCGTTAAATTTAGAGTAGCCGGTATATATTTGCGGTACATTGTCGATGCATATATTAAGGGAAGCCGGTAATTTTTAGACAAGCCGGTACATTTAGGGAAACCGGTATAAGATGTCACTATCGAATTTTGGAATTTTCTTTTTTTTACAACGATGTTTTAAAAAAAGGTCTCCTAAATTTTTCCATAAAATTTATTCTTGTTTACAAAAGGTAAGCCGATGGGAACCGTGGTGTATGGACGCCTCGCCACTAGTATATATGTATCTATTTATAGATACATATATACTATAGACGCCTGTCGTGGCGCAGAGGCACAAGCGTGCGAAATGTTAGTATTTTCATTTTCTGAGTTTGGTAACAAGGCAAAGCGCGTCGTTGAGTTCCGCCACTCAACACGCTATGCCTCAATTTGGCGGAAAGTGGGGAACGGTATTGTTATAAGAGAACGGAGTGTCTTAACACTAGGTTCTCGGGTTAACTCTGCCTACCCTGCTATATGTGGGATACAGCGTGAAGTTAAAAAAAAATAAAGATAGAAACAACTGCATACTGTATGTATTTGTTTGTAAGTATATATGCATGATTGTATCATATTATTATTTCTTTTCTTTATTATTACACGCTATCCCAGTCCATTTAGTCTAACTCCAATGCCCTAAGGTTGCCTAGCAGAGATCGCTATTTAAACGATAAGGCCTTTTGTACATTTATATTTTAAATTTATTTCTGTATTTTTCTTTTGGTGTACAATAAAAAAATAATGTTATCATTATTATTAAAGCAAGTAGAGAAGAGAGATAGTGTCAATTCACTCCGTTCGCAAAATATTATTAAAAGTCGTTTAATTTCATAAAGCAAGTAAGATAGAAGGTAAATACGCTAAAACAAATTTAAGATTAAATCCAAGTATACAACGGCCTTCAAGATTTTTATTCGGCGATCTAATCTTCTCAGTGCCTCCAAGAATGTTTTCGTGCGACTTTTGTAATACCTTTAAGTTGATAGCTAGCCAGTGTAAGTGTCATTGAACAATGTAACTTAGAAGAAACAAATTGGTTTTTTTCGCGTATCAGCTAGTTTGATCGTCATAATATTCTTGATGCACAGCGTTTGGTAAACTTGATTGGTCGTGGATTCGATTTCCACTGAGGGGAATGATCATATTTAACTATTTTTATCTCACCGTTTGGGTAAGATAAAGTGCGGAATTGAGTTTCGACACTTAAGACACAATGTCTGGAATTTGGACGGTAAGTGGTGAGCATTCTCTTGACACTAGATACTTCTCTGTGACTACTCTACTTTGCGGGAAAAAGTATTAAGTTGAAAAATCAATACGTGATTATTTTAGATTTAACTATCACTTAGGATATGTATATATAGGGAAAATTCTTATTTTCTCGAATTTATTATGCACATATCACGTTTTGCCACTGGGTGACAAGAACAATAAATCCTTTCTAAAAAAATAGTTCCGCATATCTTAGTAGATAAAGTTTTCTCTATCTACATTTACTTTGGGGCAAGATATTCCGTTGTTCACATTCTGCCGGAACTCGAAACAAAAAGCCCATAAAGCGAAAAGTGGAAAAAGGAGCTCGACTGGGTCTTCTACAAATCTAGTGGATATTCCTTTCCAAAAGACATTGTCTCTAACTATATACAACTTAAAAATATAATTAAAAATATTAATTTGTACTAAGTTTTGATATACATGGAAATATAACAATATATAACAGTACAAAATCTTTTACCATTAAAAACATATCTTTACCAGATATGGCAAAGATTGCACGGATACAGCAATAACACATGCAACACTCGTTTAGTTTTTATTACAATATGATACTTGTATGAACCATTTTATTCTCAAGTAGCGACTAAGCTTAGGTTAGATTCTTATATGGGTTTTAGAATTTCTAGGGTCATATGAAATGTATGTACAATTTTCTATGAAATTTTTGTTAATGTTCCGTTGAAATGGTGGCTATGGTTATGAACTGATTAACTGTTATCGCGATGGTTATGGGTTCGGTTCCCGTTAAGGATAAAAAAATTTAACTTCACGCTGTACCCCGCCTATAGGGGGCTGGCATGGTAAGCAGAGGGAACCTGAGAACCTAGTATTAACACACTCCGTTCCCCACTTACATACATGGTTTCACGCTGTATCCCGCATATAGCAGGGTAGGCAGAAGGAACCTTAAGACATTCCGTTCCCCACTGTCCACCGAATTGAGACATTGCGTGCTAAGTGGCGGAACTCAACACCGCGCTTTGCCTTGTTACCAAACCCAGGAAATGAAAAATTCCATCTCCAGGAGTGGGAATCGAACCCACAACCTGTCGCGCTTACAGTCGCACGCTTGTGCCTCTGCGCCAGGACAAGTGTTCCCCGCATTTAAGATAAATATTTAAGTTATTTTCATTTCGTTGCTCAGAGTAAAGTAAAACATAGTGTTGAGCTTTGCCACTCAATATCACTCAATTTTGGACGGACAATGAAGTCTTGACCATTAATTAGGTTCTTTCTGATTACTTTACGATGCTTATATCGTAATAAGCAGGAAGGCAAAGAAAATTCTGGTATAGATAGATAAAGTACGGTTTTTTCACAATATTTATAACATCGGCGAATAGAAAATTGAATATCTTAATTTGGGCAATTTAGAATAGTTAAAGATTAGGAAATATAATATTTTTCCACTTCCCGATTAACCATCCGAAATAATTCCCGGAATGTTTTTTTTTAGATTTGTTGTGTAATTTAATTATTCGCTAGAATTTTGTTAACGCGTTTAGTATGATATCAACTTTCATTTAGCTTTGTTATTAATCTTTTCCTTTCTTCTAAGGAGCCAAGAAAAGTTTAAGAAATTGTTAGGTAAAAAAGAAAGAGAATAATAATCAGAAGTAAATAGAGACCTATCACTCTATCATCCATAAAAAAAAATAAAACTATTTTTTTTTAACTTCATGCTGTAACCCGCATATAGCAGGGTAGACAGAAGGAACCAGAGAATCTAGTGTTAAGACACTCCATTCTCTTTCAATAATTCCCCAACAGTTTTTTTTTCAATAGTTCCCCATTTCAATAGTTCCCCACTTTCCGCCGAATTGAGGCATTGCGTGTTGATTGGCGGAACTCAAAGCCGCGCTTTGTCTTGTTACCAAACCTAAGAAATGAAAATACTAAATTTTACATTTCCTGGAGTGGGAATCGAACCCACAACCTGTCGCGTTTACAATCGCACCCTTGTGCCTCTGCGCCACGACAGGCGTTTAACTAAATTTATTTTAGATATTATATAAATTTAGACAAATACAATGCACATAATAGTTATGAAAACATTATTCATAGTACAAAAGGCTAGACGCCAAGTAGGGAAGCTGGTAAATTGCAAGTAAAGACGGTAGACTGCAATTATGGAGTTTGCGTCTTTGAGCACAATGAGGCTTAAGATTTAGTCTAAAAGTTTTAATGGTTAGAAAATTTTCGTTGTAATTCATTTTAGTATTCTTGTTAAATTTCCAGATCATAGAAATTAAGCGATGTTATGATAAATTTTTGATAGATGATTTTAAATTTGTACTAGATTATTTCCACCCGATTTTGAGGAATTGTGTGTTAAGTGGCGGAGTTCAACGCCGTGTTTTATCTGAGAGCGGAGAAATGAAAATAATTTTAATATATTTATTATCTCAAGTGGGAATCGAACCCATAATCAATCGCGTTTACACTCAGATGTTGTCCCACTGCGCTATGGCCTCAAAAATGGCTGTCTCGAATTTATGCGGAAAGCGGCGAACGGAGTGTTTTGACACTAGGCTCTCTATGACTACTATTATTATTTTTACATGTTTTTATAATGTTTTTTTTTTAAGTTTTTACCCAACTATACGATTTTCCCCGCAAAGCAGGAGAGTCAAGGAGAACCTAATGTTAAGACTCTCCGTTCTCTTCTTTTCACTCGATTCCGAGACATTCTTTGTATCAGCGCACTTATTTTATAATGTTAATAGATGTTGTCATTATGACTATAATAAAGATGTTAATAATTCCTCCACTCTTTTTAAAACTTGAGTGACGTAACCTAACGCTGTACATATAATATTTTCGAAAAATATATAAAATCACAATCTCTGTTAGGCATATATCAACTGCTAGAATGGCATTATTGATACCACTATGTAGAAGCGGGATGCGCACAAAAGAATGTTTTAGTATTCAATATATGCTAGGAATTTAGGTATAGAAATAAAATCTTAGAAGGAACGTGTACAAAGACTATCGCTTTACAAAGAGCTAGGGAATATATATCCTTCCAAAATATTTTAAATAATAGAGCTGTCTTGTGCTGTATTATTAACATAAGAAGTTGTTTACTAAACAAGAAGAAATCTGTCGTGGCGCAGAGGCACAAGCGTGCGACTGTAAACGCGACAGGTTGTGGGTTCGATTCCTATTCCAGGAAATGAAAATATTAGATAATATTTAGTATTTTCATTTCCTCGTTCTGGTAACAAGGCAAAGCGTGACGTTGAGTTCAACCACTCACTATGTATGTTTATTTTTTGTTACAGATTTTTTGTTTTTTTTTGTTACATGCAAACACTACATAACTGTTATACTATTTCACTCTTTCACACAATTTTCTTATATTCAGTCTCAAATCACAATGTCCTAAGAGTAAGATTTTAACAAAAAAAGGAAATTGATTTCCAATAAAATGTACTAAAAAGTGTCATTATTACGAATAACTCAAAAAAGACTTATCATATCCTAATTTAATTTATATATGACAACATAAGAAGCACTAGCCATTAAATAAAAATAAATAACAAATCCCATTAAAAAATTATATTACACACATAAAAAGACAGGTGAATTGATACATACATACATACGTAGCTTCACGCTGTATCTCGCATATAGCAGGGTAGGCAGAAGGAACCTGAGAACCTAGTGTTAAGACACTTCGTTCTCTTTCAACAATTCCGTTCCCCACTTTCCGCTGAATTTGAGGCAGTGCGTGTTGAGTGGCGGGACTCAACGCCGCACTTTGCCTTGTTACCAAACCCAGAAAGTGATAATACTAAGCTTTACATTTCCTGGAGTGGGAATCGAACCCACGACCTGTCGCGTTTACAGTCGCACGCTTATGCCTCTGCGCCACGACAGGCGTAATTTATTTTTTTTAATTTTTGATTTGAGTTGGTTAAAATTACTTTGTTTTAACAATTCTAAATACTGAGATTCGTTCTATGAAGATTAAATTACTCCAGCAATTATGGGATAAGGCTTCAACGTTACAAAGTAAATGAGGTAACTGCAACAAGCCAGGTTGCATTACATTCAGTATAATGACTTTTGAACTAGCTATTGTGTAAGGTTTTAATAAAATAAAGTGTTATATCGAACTTTGCTTCTGGTAACTGTGAAGTTAGTATTTATGATTAAATATATACATACGTACATAGCTTCACGCTGTATCCCGCATATAGCAGGATAGGCAGAGGGAACCTAGTGTTAAGACACTCAACGCCGCGCTTTGCCTTGTTACCAAACATAGGAAATGAAAAATTCCTTTTCCTGGAGTGGAAATCAAACCTACAACCTGTCGCATTAACAGTCGCACGCTTGTGCTACTGCGCCACGAGAGGCGTTTGAAGTTAGGTAAAAATATTACAAAAAGGTACGTACATAACTTCTAATGGTAAGCAATCGAAATCTACGTACCGTATAATCTTGTTTTATCACAAACGACCTTAACCTTCGCCTAGATTACGCTAATCTAAGCTTTATGTAAGCTTAGATGCCGCTCGGCATTAATTAGTAAAAAACACTAAAGTACATACTTGCAAAGTCATGATTATACAAATCTGACACAAAGTAAGCAAAAGTTTATTTTTTTAATGTTATTTCTAAGCATGGGTCACTCTAATTCAGTTATTATTTTATTAATATGATATCTACAAATATACTAACTACAAAAATAAATTGTAACAAGCGTATGAGAATTTTGACGCAGACGAAGATAAGCGCATGGCTTAGTAGTCAGAGCTCTTGGATAGTGTCCATAAGGCGCGGGTTCGAGTCCCGCTGCGTTTAAAAAATTTTATATGTTTTTCGTTTCTTAAGAGTGTGACTTTAAGCTTCAAAAACTTGTCTCAATGAAAAACTTAAAAACAAAATGTGACTGTAAACGCGATGATTGTAGGTCGATTCCTACTTAGTTAATTAAACTTGGAGAAATTAATATATATAAATTATTTTAAATTTTTCGCTCTAGTAAATCATACAATGGCGTTAAAATCCGGCATGTGACGCGCAAAGTTCAAGCGTGTGAAACACCGTATCTGTTCTCTTTAACTACCCTAAAACGTGAGGATAAAAGAGAAGCTACTATTAAAAAAAGTAAATTTAGAAACTTTTTTATTTTTTACTTCACGCTGTATCCCGCATATAGCGCGGTAGGCAGATGGAACCAGAGAACCTAGTGCTAAGACACTCCATTCTCTTTCAACATTTCCGTTCCCCACTTTCCGCCAAATTGATGCATTGCGTGTTTAGTGGCGAAACTCAACGCCGCGCTTGGCCTTATTACAAAACAAGAAATGAAAATACTAAATTTTACATTTCCTGGAGTGGGATCGAACCCACAACCTGTCGAGTTTGCAGTCGCACGCTTGTGCCTCTGCGGCACGACAGGCGTAAATCAAACAACGGCGTTAAAATCCGGCATGTGACACGCAAAGTTCAAGCGTGTGAAACGCAGTATCATGTTCTCTTTAACTACCCTAAAAAGTGAGGATAAAAGTGATAAAAGCTACTATTAAAAAAAAGTAAACTTAGAAACATTTTTTAACTTTTAATTTAAGCGAATAAATTAATTTATAATTAGATTTCCTCCGCAATGAAATAATGCTCAGTCATACGTTTAATATTATAACCCACAAAAAACGAAATTACCTAATATACTACCTATTCATAAGGTATTCCCAAAAAGCGATGTTTATTAAAACCCAGGCTATCTAAATTATTCAGGTTATCTTTGCGGCCTTTGACTTTTTAATTAGTTTTACGCTTAAAATGCAAATACATGGTAGTCTTGTGAAAGAAACTAGTGAGTCATTTCGTAAGGCCACTGACCTAATATCAAAAAAACTATAGAAAGATAAGAGAACTCACTAAAAATGATGACGCCTGTCGTGGCGCAGAGGTGTGTGCGTGCGTCTGTAAATGCGACAGGTTGTGGGTTCGATACCCACTCTAGGAATTGTATTTTCATTTCTTGGGTTTGGTAACAAGGCAAAGCGCGGCATTCAGTTCTGCCACCCAGCACGCAATACCTCAATTTGGTAGAAAGTAGGGAAAGGAGTGTCGCGTGAAGCTAAAAAAAAATTGAACGCAGCGGGATTCGTAACCGCGCCTCTTGGAAACCGTCGAAGTGGTCTGACCGCTATGTAATTTTTTATACGTTTTCTAAATATGTGTTTCGTTTCCTAAATATGTGATTAACCGTTCAAAACTTAAAAAATATTCATAACAAACTTTGTGAATGAACGCCAACTTTTGAAAATTTATCGAAAGTTAAGAATCACCTAACAAATTCATAACCATTTTTTTTATGTACGCTATTTATCGAACTAAGTGTAAGCTTAAAGAGAAAAGCCTAAACGAGTTTTTGTTTTTAGTAATATTATGATAAATATGTTAAATAATTTATTATTCTTATATCTATACAGCTAGCTGTTACCCGTGGCTTCGCTCGCGTTGTCAATGACAGGCCAAACTACATAATTTAGTGTATAATGTGTATATGCGTTAATTTCAAGGCTTTAAAGTAGCTAGATTTCAATTTTATTTGACAAACAATTATAACTGCTGATTTTTTTTTATAAAATGTACTCTCCTCTCCTTTTTAATGGCTCCAAAAATACGTGTACAAAGTTCCATGATAATCGGTTGACTTGTTTTGACGTGAAAACGTATGAAATAAACTTACATTCACATTTATAATATTAATACATATTATTTATTTCCTTTACATATGTATAACAGCAAGTAGTAACTGCAGTATCTATCGATAGGTTGGTACCTATCGACTTTTATTTACTTTCTTAAAATTTTCAGAAGGGTGAAAATTTTAAAAAAGTAAGCTTGTAGATTTAGTAAAGCCGGTATAGAATTAGGGAACCCGGTACATATTTGCGAAGGCCGATGTGTTTAGGAAAGCTGATATATTTAGGGAAGCCAGTGTAAGATATTAGATATTATTAGATAGTTGAATTGTTAAAAAAAAATTAACAATTCAACTATCGAATTTTGCTTTGCAACCTTTTTTTTAGCTGTGACACCTTTCTTGAGCTCGTGTTTTTTTTACAATTTAACTCCCACATTTTCCTGGCGACCTTTTTTAGGTATCAAATAGGCCGGCGGAAATCATGTTATATGGACGCCTCGCCACTCATAAATATTTATAGTTTAAATCATCTATTTATATTATTATACTAATATTCAACTAAGATCTTAAATCTAAAACTGCCTAACTTTGGGAGACAGGAATTTCTTGTTAAACGGACATGACCGCAATGGGAAAGGACATGACCGCATCTTAGGCGCTCTTTCTTATTATGTAAACTTACCGACAACATTAAGTTGAAACGCTAAAGACATCTTCGGTTCAGTATTCACTTGACACTCGTAAATCCCAGCATCTCTTTCTTGAGGAAATTTGATTTGTAGTGTCCAATTTTCTGATTTGTCTGGCCTTATGACCTAAAAAAATAAGTTTATATATAACAGATTTTTAATGTTTTTGTAGAATAAAAGAGTGATTAGTCACTAAGTTATCTATTTCCTGTTTATTCTTTTCTTATTTTTTGTCAAGTAAGAAGTCAATACATATATGTATGCAATGTTACGTATAATATATTTTGATTGAGTGAATTTCTATTTGAGCAAATATTTGTACTTAGATGGTTGAGCTGGAAGTGACATAGAGGCCTTTAGGTTGTAAAATCAATTCGAACCAAAGATATATTCTATATAAAACTATAGTTGTAAATTTTCTTTTTATTACAATTTATACAAGTCATGTAAAAAATATATTTTTTCAGCTTCATACTTTTTCTCGTGTACCCTTCACAGAGACAACCAAGTATCAAGATGCTACTTTCTCCGCTATCCAGCTAAATTCAAAACATTGTGAGTTGATTGGCGGAACTTAACGCCGCGCTTTGTCATAACCAAAGGGAGGGAAAATGAAAATAATTGAAATTTAATGATGCCCTCGTGAGAGAATCGAACCTACAACCAACGCTTTTCAAGAATTTATATACAGTACGTAAAAATAAAATATAGTTATTAGTCTAAAAATATATATTGTATTATATAAGTGTTACGTCACAAGCTTAAAATATTTTCAATACTTCAAAAAGTGAATTAATCAAACGAACTGTTTTAAAAGTGAATTTCAATTACAATAATATGAACAGCTTCATTCGACACCATTTATACGCTACTCTATAAAACAAAGAATATTAAATATTAAATTTTGAATAAAATTCAATTTATGATAAAACTGTTATGTACCTACTCATATTTGCTGAAGTGGTTCAGGAAATTTCACACGGCAGTGTACATAATAAGTATAGGTTCAATTCCTACTCAGAAGGATATTTTTATATAAAAAAAAAACAAAGTCCGTCGAGGCACAGTGTAACAGTGGCTAACAGTAAACGGGAGTGATTGTGGATTCGATTTCTACTCGGGGGAGTAACATTTAAAGCATTTTCATTTACTCGGTCTAGTAAGACAAAAGAACACTCAACACGCAATGTCTAGAATTCGAGTTGAAAGCAGAGAACGAAGTGTTTTGACACTAGGTTCTCTTGGTCTACTCTGATAAAGGTATAAAGTGTAAAACTGAAAAAAAATCATGTGCATAGCATATTTCCGTTTCTCCGGTCTAGTAAGACTGTATCTAAATCAGTAAATCTATCTGTATCTAAATTCAAACCTATATTGGTTTGAATTTAGATACATGATACTAAATTTATAATTATAATTTTTTAAATTGTTTACCTTCGAAAAAAACTACCTAATTTATATGACTAGTTCGTGTTAGGTCTGAGATATTAACTTTAGTGAACTGGCGGGAAATTAAATGAATTAAAAAAAAAAGAATATGTCCTTTATATTGAATAAAATTATTAGACTTTGATCCTTTTTAACAAGCGATGCGTAGAAATAGAAAAATCTGTGAAGCAGTCAATTACCTGAAATCTTTGGTCTGATGTATACGTTAGTATTCCAGCTGTTAGTATGTGGAGATCTCGTTTTCTTATCCATGAAACCTGGAACAAATATATTTATTAATATTGTCACTTTTCTATATGTACAATAAATTTATTTGTAATTGAATAAGTTAAATTTACAATATGCGTTAAAAGGCGGAACTCAACGCCGTGACTTATTTCAGAGCAGGGAAATGAAAATAATATAAATATAATAATGGCAGGTTGTGGGTTCGATTCCCACTCCATGAAAGGAAGTATTTTCATTTCCTGAGTTTGGTAAAAAAGCAAAACGCGGCGATGAGTTCCGCTACTCAGCACGCAATGCCTCAATCCGGCGGAAAGTTGAGAACGGAATTGTTGAAAGAGAACGGAGTGTCTTAACACTAGGTTTTCAGGTTCCCTCTGCCTACCTTGCTATATGCAGGATACAGCGTGAAACTAAAAAAAAAAATAATGGCTCCGAGTGAGAATCGAACTCAGAACCAATCGCGTTTACAGTCGAACACTGCACTTTTAAATTGCAATAAATATATCCTTAACTTTAATTCTTATATGATATTTTTTCATTCTTAAAGACTCAATAAATCTTTAAAAATATATAAAAATATAAATGAAAACCAAGAATTTATCTTTTCTCTTTCAATATACTTTTTAGCATATTATTTTTGCTGCGGTATAATCGTCGGGTAATGACCGTTCTTTCAGTGGAAGGAAGTGGAGCGTGAACTTCTACCTACTTACGTACCGCAGATGAACTATTGAGACGACTATGTTTATTATTAACTTATAATCGCCTGCTACTTTGTTTGTGTACTTTTAAATTTTCCAATTTTTTCCTGTATTCGTAGGAATTTCTGGAAATTTAGTGCTCTGAAAAACTCCCTCAAGTAATTTACATGTCAAATATCAGCCCTTTGGTTTCATTGATTTCGGCTGTAAAGTTAAGTTAGTAACCACATTATTATATATTTCGATGGTAGTCAATGTTCATCATTATGTAAGTTATAATATAATCTATATCTTATAAACCCACCTCAAAAAGTGGAAGTCCTCCTTTCAATTGTATTTTTTATGTGTGTATCACATAATTTTTTACTGGGTGGATCAATGATTCCGAATGATGATTCTTTTTTTATATCAAAGCTAGAGTAGTTTTTGAGTTATTCGTAAGTGTTGAGTTGTTTTTTATTAATTGATAAAAGAGAAAATAGATTGATATAAAAGTGTGTTATACTATTTCAGTACAACACGTTTTTAAAATTCCTATATAAAAGCCAATCCCTGTAAAAATATTTTAAGCAAATTTCAGGTTTAAAAAGTTATAGAATTGTAGAAACGTTTTTTTCCGTTCGTTATATAGTAATTGTTTGAATTCACAATTTTTTTAACAATAGAGCCACTTTTTATATGTTTTAGCAACAAGCGTTTAGACCATTTTTAGGTTTCTTTTAAATTATAACATGTGTTGTTATTTTTTAATTACACACAGCAGGGTAGTCAGAGATTATCTAGTGTCAAGACACTCCGTGTCTAGACATTGCGTGTTCAGTGGCGGAACTCAACGCCGTGATTTGTCTTACCAGAGTGATAAAATTAAAATAATTTAAATATAATAATTCTCCAGAGCTGTATCGAACCCTTTATCGGAGTAGACAGGGAGAGCCCAGTGTTAAGACACTTCGTTTTTCCCTCTCTGCCCAAATTCTAGCTCCAAGCCCAAATTCTAATTTCTTCTTTCTATTCTTCTTATATTGCGTTAGTGGCGTAATGTCTAGACCAGGCCGGGGAAATGGAAATATTTGAAATTATTAATTAATTATATATTAATTATGCCATGAGTAAAATTGAACTGACAACTACCCGTGTTTCCAGTCAGACATTGTTCTACTGCGCCATGACGGCTTCAAAATTCCTTATATATTTATGTAATGTCAATATATATTTACGATACCTTGTTATCGTAAAGATTTAAATTATAGGTTTCGGAAGTTTTATAGGAGTATATCAACAAAAAATGCCCATCACAACTTTTGCTAAAGCACCATTTCTTCATTTTTTATAGTATAGTTGGTCTCTTAGAGTTCCACACCAGATGTTCCTGTCTTTTGATTTTTATATGTCAACGAATAATTTTTTAGGCAGACCATTTTTTTTAACCGACTTCCATAAAAAGGAGGTTTTCAGTTCGACTGTTTTTTTTAAAATCTCAACGCATAATATCTTTCGTGATAAACCAATTTTGATGGTTCTTATTTTATATGACAGCTAGTGCTTCTGATGTGGTCCCATTTATATTTAATTAAGATTTGATTATCAGTTTTTGATTTATTCGTAATAATATTCATTTTTTGTGCATTGTATATAAATTTTATAGCAAAGTATTACATGTATTTATTTATTTTATAACTTTATTCTATTTCTAATTTATTATTATATGGAAATAAATCTGAATTTCTTTTCAAAACTATGCCAAACTTAATGCTCTTCGTCCGCATAATTTTCGTAGAAGGGTTTTCAAAGTATATCCTTAGCGTATTAATATAATCATAATACTTGAAGTATTTTCAATGTGGTCATGTATACGACCTTTATCTTGCGATAGTGGTTTCTATACGGTATAGCTTACGAAACCAAGATTTTTGAACTAAAAGGTTCTTGGAAGACTTCATATTAAAGGTACATGTAAGATAATTTTGGAGTATTCAAATCATCAGTTAGTTTTAATATTAATTTTCGAAATGCTTTTTTTAGCTTCACGCTGCTGTTTGAAACAGCTCTTACATATATTTACACTCACAAACGGATCTTTTTTTTATAGCTTCACGTATCCCGCACATAGCAGGGTAGGCAGAAGGAACCCGAGAACTCAGAGTTAAGAAACTCCGTTCTCTTTCAACATTTCCGTTTCCCACTTTGAATTTATATAACTAGTTTTTCCTATAAATCCTTTATACGGAAAATTGTATGGAAACTTCGTGCATTTTTTCCGTATCTGATATGTGATCAGGGAGAATGTAGTGTCAAGATATTCCGTTTTCCACTTTCTGACTGAAATGTAAATTGATGTAGAACATGAATAAGTTTAAATTTAAAATGATGTTACAAAAATGAATTTAAATGAAGTTTAAATTTAAAATGATATTACAAAATTAAACATTAAATTTGGATTGCAAGCTAAGCTAGAAACAATTTGTTGTTAATACTCCGAATGTGTCTGGTTGTTTTTGCGTAAGAACTTCTTTAATAACCTATTTGGTTAATAACTCGCAGTATTGTGTTCCACTAGTCAATACATTGTGTATTTATTTGAGATTAGGGTGAAAAATAGCGGACGAAGTATCCTGACACTAGATTCTCACTGCCTATTTTACTCTGCGGGAATAAAAGCAACAGCTTTTATTACAAATATGCACACAGAGAGACACAAAAAACCTATAGAAAATATAGAGTTACTTTTTTTTTTAACTTCACGCTGTATCCCCCATGTAGCGGGGTAGGCAGAGGGAACCAGAGAACCTAGTGTAACGACACTCCATTCTCTTCAACAATTCCGTTCCCCACTTTCCACCTAATTGAGGCATTGCGTGTTGAGTGGCGGAACTCAACGCCGCGCTTTGCGTAGATAGTTACGTAGATTTTATAAAGAAAATAATGTAAAAATACTTAAATATATTGCTTATAATTTTTGCTTGTTAAAATGTTGATTTTTCTACATATAACGGATGTCCCAAAATTAACGCAAGATTTGAATTCGACTGCAGCCGCTAAGCTTTCACTATTTTTGAAATATTCTTTAATAATGAAGACACGTTGTTCTATCGTGTAACGCTCCATTTTTAATAACCCTATACTGTTAGCTGTCAAATTGCTTTTTTTCGGGGTTGCCAACACTTCACTGCACAAATGGCGGCAAAGTCAAATCTTGCGTTAATTTTGGGACACTCTGTATTATAAGTGTAAAACACTATGAGGATGGACGTGTGTTTGTTACTCTTGCACATAAAACACCTGAACAAATTTAAATTAAACTTTTGTAGAACATAGTTTATATACGTGAATTCACATAAGCTACAGACTACAATACATAAAGCAAACGTGTAATTTGGCTATATGTCGACTAGTATGTAGCGTCACATATATACATATCTTCACGCTGTATCCCGCATAAAGCAGGGTAGGCACAGGGAATCTAGTGTTAATACACTCCGTTCCCCACCTTCCGTCGAATTGATGCATTGCGAGCTGAGAGGCGGAATTCCACGCCGCGCATTGCCTTGTTACCAAACCCAGGAAATGAAAAATTCCATTTCCTGGAGTGGGAATCGAAGCCACAACCTGTCACGTTTACAGTCGCACGCTTGTGCCTCTGCGCCACGACAGGCATTAAATAACAGGAGTTAACTAGTATCTACTATAAAATATTGCACTAAAAAAATAATTTTAAACTTACTCAGCTATACTTCTAAACACTTGTTGAGAACAGCACCTTAGATTAATTTATTAATATCATAATTACTAAACAAAGCGAAATCTTCAAATAGAAAGCCTTTGTATTTTCATCCGTTGTTGGAACGAGGTTGAAAACAAAGCACTCGGTCCACTTTATTGGCACAAGAATATCTCAGACAATATTAAAAAACGTCGCTCATACTCATGTATTAAAAATATATAAATGGAAAACATGGACATTGCATTTATAATAATGAAATGAAAGAGATCTGGTTAAATAATTGAAACTTTAATAAATTATAAAGAATAAAAAACCCGACTGAACCAATTCTTCAAATTTAGGAAGCAAATACAAATAAAGTAAGCTATAAAAGCTAGTTATGTGTTATATATTTGAAATGTGCTAATTAAATCCTTTTATTTGACACCCCACACGGTACCCATAAACGATTTTTTCGTTTTTATTCATGACGCAATTGCCTTTAGAGAGCGCCATATTGCATTAAGAATGACGTCACATATCTAAGAACACTTGAAGTATAAATACCTATCTAACGACACCTTAATTATATAAATCTGTCCAGGAATTTGGAAGATATGAGGTAATAAAGAATATTACAAACATATATGATACGCACGATAAATATAACACTCCTTTGACAGTCTGGTAAAAAGAACATCTACTTCATCTAAAATGCACAAAAAATAAAATCATTACGAATAACTCATAAACTTTTCATTATATCTTAACGAAATTAAAGTGTGGCCACTTTAAAAGCACTAGCTATCATATGAAAAAATTCTCATCAATATTGGTTCACTCAGTAATAAGTTATGCGGTAACATACATAAAGAAATAGTCGAGTTGAGTACCTCCTCCTTTTTTGAAGTTGGTTAACAATAGCTTTATTAATTTAGCCATTCTGTGAATATCTCTATTCAAATTACTACTGTGAATATCTCTATTCAAGTTACTATTGGCGTACAGGTATAATAATAATGGTATATATATGGTACGGTGTAGTACTATCGTATAGTACTATCTAATACTAATGTAAGCCTAGATACATTTGATAAGAGGTATATATAAGCGAGGGTAAACCAAAATATTTTTTATATGAGCGCAAATGATTTCGATGCGGTCTCATTTAATTTAGTTAAGATCTGAATAGTAGTTTTTGAGTTATTCGTAATTTGTAAATCATTTTGCATTTAATTTAGTCGCTTTTTATTTATTGTTATAATCTTAAAAATTATAGTGTAAAAATATTACGAATATAAAGATATTTGTAAAGTAAATTACCGATCCTTTTTAATCACGAAATAAATATTTTTTTCCTTTTTCCCTATCACTACTGAAAAAAATTATATACTTTATTTATTTAGGACTAGCACCCTTTCAGTTGAAATGTTAAGATTTTTTTTCGTGTATTTCTTATATATTTTTGTTTTAACTTCATGCTTCATGCTTAACTTCATGTACCGCGTATATAGCGGGTAAGCAGAGGGAACCTGAGAACCTAGTGTTAAGACACTCCGTTTATCACTTTCCACCGAATTGAGGCATTGCGTGCTGAGTGGTGGAACAACGCCGTGCTTTGCCATGTTACTGAACCCAAGAAATGAATATGCTAAACTTTTACATATCCTGGAATGAGAATCAAACCCACAATCTGTCGCGTTTACAGTCGCACGCCTCTGCGCCACGACAGGCGTTATATTTATAAAGCAAAATCGTAACAAAGTATTACAAAGGGCGGCGTTGAGTTCCGTAACTCAAAAAAGAGAACAGAGTGTCTCGACACTAGGTTCCCCCTGTTATGTGGAACGAGGTTTAACCTGATCGCTTATTTTATTATTCTTATAGTATGTGCATAGAATAAAATTTTACTACGATTAATTTTATCAATATAATGACAGTACACGTTGGTCGTGTATTAAAATTTTGTATGATGTAAATATTTACAGTACGGAGTAATGTTTGCCTTTTATGTAGCAATTTCTCTCATAATATAGCAAGTTACCTACAGTTGAATATATTTCACAGTAAATCAAAAATAATTTGCAGGCATTGATGATATTTTACATTTACTATAATAATTACACTGATAATCTA